>PVJI01024192.1:0-22565 GCA_004026765.1 Micronycteris hirsuta
TTTCAATTTCACTTTAAACATTATTTTCCGATTAAAATCACATGTTCACTAAAGAAATTACACGTTCACCAGAGAAATTTTGAAAAGCACAAAGAAGAATGTAGGAAGAATAAAATGAAAATCACCTCAAATTCAACCAACCAAAGATAATCCTTGTAAAATATTTTGGCGTATTTCCTCCCATTCATCTTTTCATGAGTTTTATATTAATAGTTGGATTATTTTGTGTACATTCTTTTTTTTTTTTTTTAAGAGAGAGAGGGGAAGGGAGGGAGACAGAGGGAGAGAAACAGCAATGTATGGTTGCCTCTCACATGGTCCTCACTGGGGACCTGGCCCGCAACCCAGGCATGCGCCCTGACTGGGAATCGAACCAGGACCCTCTGGTTCCCAGCCCGGGCTCAATCCACTGAGCTACACCAGCCAGGGCCTATTTTGTGTACATTCTTATACAGCATCTCTTCAGTTAAGATTTTTTCTCACTAATTCAAAAAATGATCATGGCTGCCCAATATTCCAACATGTAAAGATTCACGACACTTTTTGTACCTACCCCCGCCGCTGCTGGACATTTAGGTTGTTTCAATACTTTCACTTTTACAAATGATGTTGCTAACAAGTGATATGCCCTGTACATAATTTTTTGTCTCCATCTTCACGCCTGGTCACTCCCATGCACATGAGAAGCAGGGCATGGTTGCTAAGCAACCCAGGTGATGGCACTGTTACCAAGAGGTGGCTCGGTTAGCTTTCACATCTCCAACATTCCCACCTTAGGGAGCTTTCCTGTCTAATCTAGCACCTCCTCTGTCATCTTATGATGCTTTACAAGTGTTTTACATGCATCTATTAACCTCCACCCAGACCTTGAGTTCTGTGAAGCCAGGGTTACTGAACACAGCCAAGCTTTTATAATTCATTTTCATTGTTCTTCTTTGTTTTATATTCATAGAAATATATATTTGTTGTCTATTTATATTAATATTACTCTCAACCTTCTATTAAGTTTTTAAATTCCTCTACATTCTATTGCATCCGGCAAAGGAACGCCTGTAGAACCCTAACCGCCACCTCTGTGGGGGGGAGAGAGAGCGGTACTCACAGGGGGAACCTGGTCAGAGAGTTGGGGACGATGACACCAGCCCTGGGCCAGCTGCCACACTGCCCTCCCCAGGGTCAGTTCTGCACGCTTCCCTCCAACACCCCTGCGCTTCCTGTTTCACCCGGAGCTTGCTGTCTCTGGAACGCGGCAGCAACACTATCCCAGATTCTGAGCTCTACAAGCCAGCAGTTGGTGAGGGGAAAAATCCCAAACCACATTAATGCACACGGAGATGGGAATAAATCACTGCCCAACCTCCAGCTCGCGGTGAGCCCATGCATTTAAAATGGGTCACTTTCCGAGTGAAATGAATCTGTCGTTTGTAACTTTTCTGCTAATTTATAGCGGGGGGAGATGTTTTGGGCACCGTGAGACAAGCAGGGGTGGCGGGAGGCGCGCAGGATGAGACGCTAGGACGGAGGGCAGGAAATTTTCCTCTTTCTGATTTCTTAAGGTCTCTTCCAGCTGAATGATCCATTGCTATGATACTCTCAGTAACATTACCATTCCATAATAGACTACATTTTGAGTTTTAAAAAATTACTCTTTGAAAAACGAGGTCACCCTATGGCACGGCCACCCGCTGACACAGTTCGCTCGCTGTGCTCCCCACAAGATCCATTCCTGCACGGACCACTTCCCAAGGACTGGGGGAATATTTGTCTAGACTCTAGTTGAACTGAAATGCGGCCACATTCGGTCGTCACCTAAGATACCAGCCCATCTAAGTCAGAAGGTTCTCCTTGCCTTTCCATTTGCACGAAAATGCCAAAAATGCCGCATGACTCCAGCCTGCTCTCTCTCCTTCCCCTGTCCTCTGGCCTCCCTGGGTACCCACCTGCACCACGCTGTTGCCGGCCGCGATGGTGGCCCTTCTCCACATCCGCCTTCTGGTGGAAACTTCACTCAGCAGTTGGGCCAGTTTGCGCTCCATCTCTGCTTGAAACACTTCATTCTGGAGCTGCTTCTCCACGACACCCAGGAGGACTACATTTCAAGTGCAACACACACAGGCCCCAAAATGAGTTAGCGGTGGAGGGAGAATAAGGGTGTGTGTAGGAGACACATTCACACGGGGTTACCATAAAATGCTACTCTCCAGAGCGGCGATTTTCAACCCTTTCCATCTCTCGGCACACATAAACTAATTACTAAAATTCTGCGGCACGCCAAACAATGGATTCTATTTGGCTACTGCTGTATTGGCTTTTGCTATTTTTTTTTTTATTTGACAGTCTAAGGGAAAAGAGGTCAGTGTCCCAGACTGAACAGTCAGGTGTTACATGCCCTACAAATTCTTGTGGAACACGGGCTGAAAATCGCTGCCCGAGAGAGGAGACGTGAAGAGGGTGAAGCCAGGGAGGACCAGGAAGTGCTGCCCAGGAGTCCTGTCTACAGCTCCAAGCCCTGCGTGTCACAAAGACTGGTGGCCAGGAGTCCCAGAGACTCAGCAAGGCAGGCGCTTTGGGGCTGAGAGGGCCTACACGGGATCAAACAATTGGTCTGCACTTTATTTCAAAATTTCTGGTCCTGGTTTATGTTGGCATCTTAGCTCAATTCATAAACTGACTCCAGATAAGGTGCCTGTCTTCAGACATCTGCTGTAAACAAGATTATCTAAGCAGACAATCTGCCAGATTTCCTTGTCAGCCAGCACTGGCTCAAATCCCTCCGAGATAGGACCACGGGCAAGTCACTTAACTGCTATGAAAACTATCCGGAAAATGAGGCCACGGTGCTCACACAGAGGGGGGGCCTTTTCGTGGAATGCTGTATGGGAAGCGAAGGGGGCCTCGCAGGGTGCAGGGACCCAGGGATGGGGCCCATGACTGTCACCACTCCGTGTCCCTCCTCCCCGTGACCAGCTCTGTGGTGCTGCCCACATGCCGGGCACGGGGGAGCAGGTTACTACCTCTCACCCTTGTGTGCCCCAGGTGATTTGGCAATGAATGCCATAGCTGGAAATATCTGACCCAGGCCGACGAGACTTTAAAAACAGCTTCTTATTTGCACACCAAGTTACCTTGTTTGTCCTTAGAAAAGCAAACAAATAAGACTTTTAGAAAAAGAGAGAGACAGAAAGAGAGAGCCTTGTGCCGTTCTAGGTCAGGACACTGTCAATTCCTGTGAGACTGCCCTGGGCGTGAGGTATGAACTTGAGAGAAAGCCAACACTTCTTGTGCCACAGCTCCGTGGGATGCATGCCCACAGCCAAGCCGGAGGCCCTGTCTCATTCATCCTTTGCCAGGAATTTAAGGTGCACTTTGCCCTTGAATTTAGGACTGAGAAACAGGAAAGGCGGTATCGTTCTTAGTAATGCCCGCACAGACTCCTTATTCTTACCATTCCCAAAACATGACGTGAGTTCAACGCACCTGTTCTTACCCAGGACGACTTCAGCAGCTGGGACAGGTTGAGCTGTGGGTACTGGAAGGCTGTAGAAAGGAAAGGGTTAGGGGAGGAGAACACATCGGTAAAAAACATGTTTTGCAACACTCAAAAGGAAAGAGTCGTAGGAAACAGTGGGTAAGTCACAAGGCATTGCCTCTCCTGTATGATTCAGCACTAAATACAGAAGAAGAAAATGCCCGATGGGGGTGAAGCTATGAACAGTGAGCAGTGTCTGAACATGGGAGTGCCAGAGGGAGGGAGGGAGGGAGGGAAGGAAGGAAGGAAGAGAGAGAGGGAGGGAGGGAGACAGAGAGAGAGAGAAGGAGGGAGGGAGGGCGGGCTTGCTCAAGTGACTTGCTGGGACACTGCTTCATAGTGCACCCCGCGTTCCTTCCGAAAAGGCATTGTTCTAGAGCAATGAGTTTTCACACTGCGTCCTCGGAGCCCCCAGATTGCCCAGCAGTGACTCAGGGTCAAGGGACCCCATGTCCTGCTTGCATGGGACAGGCCTGGTGCACACCTGCTGTCTAGCCTACTATTTTATCCACATCTTCACATGCACCACTGACCACTGCCCAATGTAAATGATTTTATCCCCATCGACTGCTACATTTGACAAGTTACTCTTTTCCATGTAATTAGCTGTACACTGAATACATTAAGAATCATTTGACTGTTCCATTTTAATTTTATTTATGCATTTATGTCTATTTATTTTTGTGGCCTGACTTCAACTCTGGAATCTACGGGTTGTGTTTTTGTTTATGAAGTAAACATTTCTCCCACCCCCATCCCATTCCATTTGCACTATGACTCTAATTGCCAGGAAGAAAAGTTCTGTTTGTCTTCATTTATTATTCTTCTTTTTAACTGTACACGAAATAAAATTCACTCTTTGGAGGAGGAGGGTCTAGTTTTGAGGGTTTTGACAAATGCACAGTGTTGTGAAACCAGCACCGCGATAAAGGTACAGAAGAGCCTCACCACCTCCCCGAATTGCCCTCTGTTACCCTCCTGTGGTCGGCTTCCCCCCACCATTCCCCTCGGCACCCACAGGGCTGCCCACCACCCTGCTGGTTTCCCCTTTCCCAGAACTGGTCTCATCTTTCATAGCGCCCTTCCCTAGGAACAGAGAACAAAAAAGGGAGGCCCACCCTGGCTTACATCTGAGAAGCTCCAATTTTATCTGACTTATATTCTGATTTCAGCTAAATCTGTCACTGGAGAAAAAGAGGGCCTCCGATGAAAACGCTCACAGCCGCATTCCGGCACCACCCAGGATGGCGATACTCACGCTCGGCAATCTGGAGCACCGGGTACCCCAAGTAGAAGCTGAACTCCACCACGCTCAGGTTCCGGAGCAGCTCGCTCACACGTGTCCCGTTCCAAAACCCCTGCGCGCTCTTCACGGCAAAGACGATGTTCACCGGGCCCGGGCGAGGAGCCACCCTCGAAGACCCCACCGTGACATTCAGGATCTGAAAGGAGGGCATCGCGGTCAGCTTCCAAAGTTCACGAAAACGTCCCGCTAAGAACTTGACTCTGATGTCTCCCTCACAACTTCTCTCGTGGGGAACACTTTTTAAGGGAAGGGTGACGGGCTTCAAGGGCCTGGCTCCCTTCTGCAACGCTTTCGATCCTCACGGTGAATGAATATGTTTGCACACTAAGTGCAAACTGAGCGTGTGTGTCTATCGCCCCTCCCCCTTTTATCCCAAATCCCCAGAAATAACAGTCAGTCCGAAAAGAGAGGAGTAAGTCCACAGCAGCACTGGGAATGGAAGAAAACCTGAGATGCTGTCTGATTTCTGGAAAATGGAGAGAGGCCGGAATCACGACGCTATAAACCAGAACGGAGAGGCAGACCCAGTGGAGCTGAGAGCCATTCTCCTGCGGGGCCGGGACAGGCTCCACAGGGAGATCTACAGGAACCGAGAGTCGCTGCCATGATTAATTAAAGGCTGCGCGCCAAGGAGCCGAGTCCATTTCCTCTCTCCCCCTCCCTGACTGCCACACCCAGGCCCACGCAGAGGCGCCAACATCGGCCACGTCTCCACCCAGAACAGCCCAGGCACTGCTCCCTGAGGACAAGGAGCTCCTTGCCCAGGACCAAGAGACACACCGCAGGGCAGGCCCTAATCAAACATTTCTCCCACCCCCATCCCATTCCATTTGCACTATGACTAGGGTGGGGGCTGCTCACAAGAGGCAAAGGAGGAGAGAAAGTGAAACAAAAGGCAGCTCTGCCATGAAAAACACACTCATGTGCTCCATCCCAGGGCACGGCCTCCTGATCTTGCACTGGGGGCAGGGACCCGGTCTGCCTGTGCCTGACCAGACGCAGCCCCACCGCCGACAGACCACCCCATGCTCCGTGCCCTGTGCCCAGTGCCCCACTGGATCACCCATCAGGATGCAGAGCTGATGCGGAAACAGACTGGACAGCTGCAGGGGAAAGCCGAAAGAGCTGACAAAACTAACCACGTGCTCCTTCATTCCTAACATCAACCAACCACCGGTCTCCAGGCACCTGCAGACAACTGACACCAGGTGGCTCAGGTGGTTGGAGCATCATCGTGTCCACCAGAAGGTGAAGGCGCGATTCTGGGTCAGGCTGCACACCTAGGCTGCAGGTCTGGTCCCCAGTCAAAGTGTGTACAGGAAGCAACTGCTCAATATTTCTCTCTCTCTCTCTTCCCCTTTCTTTCCCTCCCTAGCTGAAAATCATAAACATATCCTTCAGTGAAGTTTTAAAAAAATAACATTCATTGAATAATTTTTTTTACATAAATAAAAGAACCAAGATCAACACAGTACAATGGCTATAGAGAAAACAGAGATAACTTAGGGAACAGAGACAATTTTTGAAAAACTCTAATGTCCTCAGAGACTTGAAAGTTGCTCTTACATCGTCATGCAGGATAATCCTGCATTGTTGCAGGAAAGGCTACAATGAAAAAGGAGCAAACAATAGTGAAAAAAAGGCTAAAACAAAATTCTACAGAGGGATTGAGTAACACAATAAACACAGTTGAAGAGTAAGTTAATGACTTGGAAGACAAAGTTTAGAAAATCTATAAAAGCAGAGAATTATAAAAGAGACTTAAAAAAAGAAGAAAAATAGAAATAGAAGTGAATCCAAAAGCACTAAAACCTATTTAATATAAATTCCTGAAAAAGAAAGCACAGAATGTGGAAGAAAAAATATCAAAGAAATAGAAAACCATCACCAGATTCCATGAAATATATACAAAGCCTGTGCTTTCAGAGTGAAGCACTGCCTTTCACAGTATTCTCTAATATGAAAACCAGTGAATTTAGGCCTTTCCCCCATTGGATATAAGTTGATACGATTCCTTTTTTAGCACCTTCTTGCGCTTCCTGTGTATGCTCAGCTCCCTCAGACCACCGTATCTGAGCTCCCTGCGTATCCTGCTCTGGGGCCGGGGAAGGAGGGCAACCCTGACCGCCAGGAGCAGAACAGGCTCCGCTGGAGGGAATCAGCAAGAGTGACATGCACCTTTGACAAAACCTTACGAAGCTACTTCCTCCCTGAAGGCTAAAGCATCTTGTCCCGCCTCCAGTGCCCTCCTCACCTGCACCGTGAAGTTGTACGTGCCCTGGTGGTGTTTTCTCACTTCGGAGAGCGCTATCAGCAGGCCCTTCTCGATGCGCTGGGTGAAGTTGCAGAAGCCGGTGTCCACGCTGGGAGGCACAAACTGCAGGACTGCAAGAGAGACAGCAGCACAGGCCCGTGAGCTGGGCGTTCCCTTAGCACCAAGGAACGAGGAGAGGCAGACGGGTATCAAAATCAACCAGGTCACCCATAAACAGGATTAAGTTCTAGGACATGTTGTTTTTTATGTATCTATTGTGAAAATGTAGAGAATCATCTTTGCACCAATGAAGATATGCAAGGTGAAGGCGATGCTATCATTTTTAAGTGGGAAAATACTTAACAACTGACTGAAACATTTCAAATATAAATGAATGAATTAGAGATGAATTCTGAAGTATTTATGGGCGAAATGACATGACATCTGGCATTTCTTTAAAACACTCTAGCTTCCTCAAAAAATGCGTAGGGGAGAGATGAAACAAAATTGAGAAAATGTTGATAATTTTTTAAGCTTAGTGACAGGCATATGCATTCTTAATATGCTACTCTCTCTCCTTTTGTATGTTTGAAAAGTGTTCATCCTAAAAAGTTAAATATGATATAAAGAATAGCTGTGAATTTTAGGGGGTGTGATAATGATATTATTGATAGATACATATGTGTGTATGCTTATGTGTATTGATATGTATATATGTACATGTGTGTGTATATGTTCAATAATCCTCTTTCAGAGACACGGGCTGAACTATTTATGAATGAGATGGTGTCATCTCAAACTACTGGGAGACATTCTCAAGACCAATCTGTGCTGTCGCAAACGGCAGTGTTTCAGAAGTCAGTCAGACAGGAAAACTCAAGAACCACGATTTCACTCATACGGCTATAAAGCTGAAAGCAGCAAATGAATGAACAAGAACCAACAAAAATCCGCAGACGACAGTATGGCGGTCGCCAGAGGGCAGGGGTGGGGGAGTGGCGGGGGGTACAGGGGTCACGTACATGGTCATGGAGGGTGATGTGACTCTCAGTGGCAGGCACACAACACAATGCACAGATGATGGATCGCAGAAATGCACACCTGAAACCTATATGAGCTTATTAACCCATGTCACCCTGATACATTCAATGAAAAAGCAAACCAAAAAACCCCCCAAAATAATGTGAGGGGAGGAAATGTGGAGGGGGTGTGGATGTAAGAAGGAGCTGAAATTGTTGAAACCATATGTCAGGTACCCGGGGTTCATTAAACTGTTCTGTGTACCTTTGTCAATGCTGGCAATTTTTCATAATTAGCATGTTCTTAAAAATTTAAAGAAGGAGGGGCCCGGTTGGCGTAGCTCAGTGGATTGAGCGCAGGCTGGGAACCAGAGGGTCCCGGTTCGATTCCCAGTCGGGGCACATGCCTGGGTTGCGGGCCAGGTCCCCAGTGGGGGCCATGTGAGAGGCAACCATACATTGCTGTTTCTCTCCCTCTCTTTCTCCCTCCCTTCTCCTCTCTCTGAAAATAAATAAATAAATTTAAAAAAAAAATTTAAAGAAGGCTTTTTAACTCCTCACCAATTTTTTTTTTAATTTTTTTTTTTTAAATAAAGTGAGATTCTGTTTACAAAGCGAAACAACCACGGTCAGGGTTCTCACCCGTCTGCACTTGGAACCGGGACTCCGGCACGAGGAGGAACGGTCTCACTGCCAGGATTAAGGGCGTCTGGTCGCGCACGAGTTTGCTGTTTGTGAGCACGTTGATGACGGATATTGCCGTGTAGACGAAGGGACCAGATGTTACCAGGAAAGTGAAGTCAGCAAACAGTTCGTAGACCTATGAAAATTCAAAAGACGAGAGAAAATAGTTATCAAATAAAATGACCATCAACCCAATGAGAGGAAGTTGTATTGAGTAGAAATATAACAAAGTAAAAAAAAATAAATAGCTACTTTTAAATGAAGGGCTAGGGCTTCACAGACAGTCAAAAGTTTATTTTAGTCATTATTTTACACATCTGCTATCCTTCCCCAAAACGGCACGAAATTACCAGAGCGAGGACAGTGAGAAAGAATAGCCAATGGTATGAACTAAATGAGGAGTTAGGGAGAATTCAATGTGTTTGCTGTATTTAACCCACATATAAAAAATAGTTCTTCTATTGAGCAATGTTTTCCAAAAGAAATAGGTGAGCCACTCATGCAATTATAAAATTTCTAGCAGCCACATTTTTGAAGAAAACAAAAAGAAGCAGGTGAAATTAAGGACATTTTACTTAGCCCAATATATGTGACATATCATTTCAATGCAAATTACTTGACATCCCTGTCCCCACTAAGTCTTTAAAATCCAGTGTGTGTTCGGCACTGACAGCCCATCCAAATCAAACGAGCCCCGTTTCGCACGTTCAGCAGCCACACGTGGCTCGTGGCTCGTGGCTCCCATTGGGAAGTGCGGGGTCCCTGGCATGGCTGCTGAGCTTATCAGGGGAGGGGAGGCCTTAGCACAGGGTCCACCAGAAACATCTGGGAATGCATCTCTGTCTCACTGAATGTACAGAAACACGCACTCGCTCTAAAATCTAATTTAAACTCAAATCCAAGCGCTTTCGTGTAAATCAAGAGAAGCACAACCCTTTGGGTTGTCCCCCCCACTCCGGCCTTGCAGCCCCTTCCTCCTGACTCTGACACACACCCCTCCGACGACGGACTAACTCTGGCCCAGCCTGGGGTCAGGAAGGGCTCCCCTGATCCTGTGACATTTGAGTAGAGAGACCCAAAGGACGAGCAGGCATTCACGGGGTGGGGGAAGGGAGGGAGGGAGGGAAAGAGAGCGTTTGGCGACCACCGTCACGTGCCTTCACCTGGGCGCCCACATCAGACTCCCCGCCATGAACCCACCTTGAGCTCCACGGCCCGGTTGAAGTGGACCCTCAGCACCTCCTTGATGGACGTGATGATGTACTCCTGCACGGCTCTCCTGGCCAGCACTGCAAACCAACGCAGGTTAGTGTCACTGTGAATCACGCAGGCATAGCACTTCCGGGCCCCAGGGCAGAGCCCGGGCCGTGCCAGTGTGGGGGCAGCTCCAAAAATCGCTTTGTAAATAAGGCCCCACCAAGGAAGGAACACAGAGGATCTTTGAAGACACCAGGCGAACCATGCTCAGCATCAGCTCGGCACACTAAGAAAACCCTTGACCCTTTGCCCCGGCAGGTGAGACGGGGAATCAGACTCTGTCCTGGCCCAGCCAGGGGACAGAGAGCATGGAGTTCTCGTTTTCCACAAGAGGCCACTTCCTTCAGCATCTCATAAACGTCCTAACGAGAGGACATCATCCTAGCACCTGCTGTGTTACTCCAAATACTTCCCACGACCCACCACCATAACTTCCCCCTTCCCGTATTACTCACGGTAAGACCTAAAACTGCGACTGGGAATACGGGTCTCAGAGTGTTTGGAAAGAACCATCAACAAACAAATATCTCATGGTTTCTCCAAATATCTACGGTTTCCCCAGAGCCAAGAGAGGTGAGAAGGAATTCCTGAGGAAGCCCGGGGTCAGGCCGCCCTGGGTGGGAAGGGCGGCCTCACCCGACACGGGACACATGTGGTCAGAGCCTTCCTAACAGTGCGTCAGGGGTCAACAGAGTGTGCTCTTACTTATTAAATGTACTTAATAAATTATGGAGCTAAAAAAAATAAAATTAAAAAACCCCACATAACACCCTTTCAGAAGACAAAGAATCACCCCAACCCTCTCTTTCTCTGATGTATAACTAAAAAAAAAAAAAATCCCCCCCAGAGTCCAAATCTAAATGAAGATTCTAAATTAAGATGATACTTCCTGTGGGTCAAAACTGTCACTGAGAGCCCTGGCTGGTGTGGCTCAGTGGATTGAGCGCGGCTGCAAACCAAAGGGTCCCGGTTCGATTCCCAGTCAGGGCACATGCCTGGGTTGCAGGCCAGGTCCCCAGGAGGGCCACGTGAGATGCAAACACACATTGATGTTTCTCCCCATCTCTTTCTCCCTCCATTCCCTTCTGTCTAAAAATAAATAAATAAAATCTTTTAAAAAAAAAAAACTGTCACAGAGAGCAAAAGCTGGCAGTCCAGAGACCATGTCACAGTCTAGCTACTTCTGCCCGACTCTGCACACTCACTCACACTGTGGAAGTGTACATGTGGAGTGGGAGTGGGTACATTTTAGCCCAAAATATTTAAAATACATGGATCCCTAACAAAGGACACCAAGTTCATTAAATGTATGTCATATAAGAACATTAACCCAAGCTACATATATTTGACATTCTTAGAGATACTACTAAGTGATTTCTAATTATTTGTAGAATACATTCTAAAAGATACATTATAACTAGAAGTATCATACATGTCAAATCCCAGAGATAAAGAAGCTTTCAGTAGTTTGTTTTTTAATGACCTTCTTATAACTGACCACTTTGTAGCTACTGCGTAACAACTCTGTAGCAAGGAAGAAAAATGTCATGTCTCTCGGAACTCTGAGCTCTCCTCTGGACTGCTCTAATCCCGAAGATGAAAGTTCACCACTTGGTCCCAACCTCCTTTCCTGTGTAATTACCTCCTCCTATCATACAATCTAAACTACCAGCCAAGCTGAATGCCCTTGGGCTGTGCCACCGCTCCGCCCTCAACCTGGAGGACACTTCCCTCCATCTTCAGATGACAGCCTCATGAGACGTGACCTCCAATCCCATGCTCCCAACAGTCACACTTAGAGAACTCTGCCTCAACCACTCTGCACACAGCTGCTAGAAAGCACGGCTCAAGAAGTTGGCCGCATAGTCATCGACGTGTCCTGTGTGACTGCAATTCAGAAGTGATGGACTCCTGAAGCACAGATGTCTGACTGAAGGGTTGAGGACCAAGGGCCATGGCACCTCCTCCCTCCTCCCTGACCGGAAGGTCCCTAGAAGTGGCTTCCTGGGAATCACCAGGAGGTCATGCCAGGTCACCAGTAGAACTGAGGGCCTAATTCCCCACAACCCCCTTGCGTGGGGTCTTCAGGTGAGTTCACACTCATGGATTCACTCAAGCGCTATCATTTCATCGGGAAGGAGAATGTGCAGGGCCCATCACTCCCATTTTACAGATGAAGCAACTGAGGCTCTGAGAGGGTAAGTGACTAGCTGAGAGCCACGCAGCTGGTCAGGGAAGGCTGGACTGGAATCCAAGTCCACCTAAAAGAAAAGACAATGGTCTGGACCTGGAGGTCACTGTGTATTTCAGGTTGTCCTTAGCTCTATGATAACAAGATGGCATTAGAGTTATATAAATAAATGACTGACAAATATCACGGACGTCTCATGTGCTGAATTTTGTGTCATACATTTAGGCCTCACAACAGCCCTACGAGGTAGGCACCATCCTCTATTGGCAAGAATCACAGAGACAGATAACGCCCAGTGCCGGCCGTGGTGTGGGACGAGGGCTCTGGCACACACCCCTGGGAGCGAGAACGGCTGTAGGTGTTAGGGCGCAAAATCAACGGTAGACATTAAAATCTGAAATTCAAACATCCTCCAATTCACAAATCCCTCTTTTGGGAATGAAGGCATCGGGACGTAAGGACGCATGTACAAAGACAGTCATTATAGCACCGTTTGCGGGGAGGAGGACGAAACAATGGAACGTCCCCTGAGAGGGACGAGGGGAAAGAAGCCCCGGCTCAGCGGTGCCGTGGGTGGTTCCCCAGGCAGTGAGGGGAGGGGCTTATGTCCCCACCCGCTCACCCGGAGGTTGTCCACAATATATGAAGTGAACAAAGCAAGCCTGACATAATATGAACCCAATTTTTTAAATTAAATAAACAGAAAAATTTTAAAAAATTTAAAAAAACCCACGGCTCAGCAACCGCCCTGCTGGAATCCACGCACTTTGCAGGACTCTCCATATCCCGTAAAGCTTCTTAAAGCACTTCACACAAACTCAGCGCTCCACAATTACCGGTCCCATGAGTTAACAAATGGTTGTTCCATTTGGGGAGGGCAGAGGTGAGAGAGCAAAGGCTGGAGCTGCTCCCGGCCCTCGGGAGGGGGGCAGCACCCCCACAGCGAGCAGGGGACACACGGCCCACGCCACTCAGCGGGGAGCACGAAGACCAAGCATGCGCCCCTTCTCCCTCTCCACCTCCACTCTCCTTGTCCACGCCACTCCTCCTCCGCCTCTCCCACCGTCTCACCCCCACCTATGTTCATTTCTACCCCTCGGCTCCCTCAAAATCCACACACAGGGCCAGGCTGCGCAGCCATAGCGTGTTGCATGTACGTACATACACACGAACAGGTCGCAAGGCTTCATGCAGGCCTGTCATTTATCATGAAGAACGGGCGGGGGAGCCTGGTCGAGCGGGCCCAGGCGCTGAGCCGGCACAGACGGTAACGCACGTGGGCTCCGGTTGCATGGGACACGCAAGCGGCAATGCTGCTTGCTGGCTGATCGCCCAGGTCTCTTTCAACCGGGTCTTCTCAGCACCCACTGGGTTACCAGTTCCATAGACACATATCCAAGCAAAAGCTTCTAAGGTTTGTTTAAATCTTTCATTTGATCTTATTCCTACTACTAACTGCTGTGCAATATTGGTGGGTGCTCTTTAGATGCCAGGCACCGTGTTCAGTGTTTTCCACGCATTCATGCATTTAAATCTCTGCAACGACCCATCAGAGTGGGTGCCAACATCACCCTCGTTTACTCACGGAGGAGACCGAGGCTCAGCAAGGCTGAAGGCCTGTCTGAACAACTCACAGGCGATCGGCAGAGTGAGGATCACCGCCCCAGCAGATCTCTGGCTCTCAGGCCCACACTCTGTGCCACGATGCGGCACCTCACACAAGCATTTCACACAGCGCCTTAGGGAGAGCGCCCCAACCACAGAGAGGACCAAGCCGCGCCTTACCAGTAGTGATCAGGTAGGCATCGGGAATGGTGACGTCACACACATATGGCGGCTTGGTGGTGAGCACCGCTGGAGGAGTGGCCGTGGCTTTGGGTGCGGGGGTGGACCCGGGGTGCAGGGACGGCGAGGGAAGAGCCGTGCTGCTCTCGTGGGGACCCTGGCTCTCGGGGCCGTCAATCAGGACGGTGTCGACAGCACCGTCAGGGGCGGCACTGGCACCGGATGCGCCCAGACCGGCGGTGGTGTTCATCGCCGCCTCCGGGGGCATGAAGGGCGGGCCCACAAACCAAGGCTCGGTAGGTGCCGGTGAGGGGGTCGCTTCAGACACAAGCGAGGATGCTGACGACGGGGACACGGCCGTGACCAATACCGTGGTGGTGGGAATGACTCTGGAGAAAGCGGGTGAGGCGGACGTGGGGTCATCCGCAGCACGGAGGTCACCTCCAGAAGGGGATGGAGTCGAAAAGAGAGATGATTCCGTTAGAGGGGGTGTGGCATGAAAAGTAGTCAAAAGTGACGTTAAGGGAGGTCCCGCGGTCCAGCTGTCGAGGACGGGCTCCGAACTGGAGGGCACTGAGGCTGGGGCTGCAGGGTCATGGGACGTGAGTGGAAACTCAAAGTCGGAGGTAGTTGCAGTGGCGGCCGAGGTAAAATGAGCTTCGGCATCGGTCGGCGAAACTGCCGATGCTCCCGAGAACTTGAGAGACTCAGAGGGGAAGCTTGACAGAAGCGACATTTCAGAGTCTCTCGGTAGAAAAGTGGATGCGTTTAAAAGAAGGTCTGAGGTGTGCCCGGGCTGAGAAAATTCCAGGTTTGTGGAATGAGGAAGAGGAAGCTGAGGCGGCTGCAAACTGATTGAGTCGGACAATGTAAATGTCTCAACCAGGGCAGAAAAGTCCTGAGCAGTGAAGGCCGACAGATCGCTGGACCTCGGAGACCGGGACGCAAGGACGCCAGAGGAGGCGGGCGCCCAGTGGCTGAACTCCAGGGGCGGCGTTGAGAAAAAGCCCGACGCCAACTCCGGCGTACTTCCCGTTCCATGGTGGGAAAAGCTGGCGGGCTCTCGGGCCAGAAAAAACGAAGCCCCTCCTGAGGGGTCCAAACTGTAAGAAGAAAAGAGAGCTGGGTCTCCGGGCGCGAGCGAGGGCGCGGGCGCGTCTGCTGTGATGGAGAAGGATGCGTCGGGGACCGCACTGGTGATGAGCGAGGGAGACACCGCTGTCACCCTGGGTGGCGGTCCTTGAGTTTCAACCACAGAGAAGGAGCCAAAGGAAGCTGAGTCAAGTGACACCGGCAGGGAGAGGCGGCCAGGGGAAGGGGACACCGGGGCGGACAGGACACTGCTCCGGGCCACCTCGCCTGCAAGGTCGATGCTCGTTCTGGAGATTTCCATGGATGGAGAAGGCAGTGGGACTACAGGTCTTGAGGGGAAAAGTGTATCATAGGCTTCGGGCTCCTCCTCAAATTCGGAGAAGTCTACCATTGTACGGCTCAGCGGAGAGACGCTACTCGCTTCCCATCCGGTCACGGTCTCCGGCCCGTCCCCCGATCCCACATCTTTCTCCATGACGCTCGGCGACAGAGCGTGCCGTGGGGACGCCATGGTGCAGGGCGCGCACCACGTGTACGGCCTGAGTGAAGACTCGGGGCTCCAGACGGGGGCATTGCCCGTGTGCTCGGGGACCACCGACCTACCGGGCAATTCTGACATGTCCCTGGAGTGGCTGGGAAGAACGGGGTCATGCGAAACATCAGCGGATTGAGTAGAAAAGGACACAGATGCAGGGAGAATTGAAGACAAAGCTGAATTTATGCTGTTGCTGCTGCTGCCGCCGCCGCCGCCGCTTCCGAAAGCAAGGGCCGTCTGGGACATACTGGCCATGGATGGTGTTCCTGGAGAGATGGTCTCTCTTAGACTCTGACTCCGAGCAGTGGTCACTTCAGGGTGTCTGTGTGTGCCTGTGGCCAGAACATCCTCTGGAGGCGCTGAGACCTCCCCCGAGGGGGAAACTGGCTGCCGGGTGACGCCAGTGCGGACAGGCTGAGACACTGAAGACGCTGAGCTGAAAAGGAGGGTTGCCACACCCTCTGTTCCTGCGGCCACGGTCTCCAGCGAAGTCCTGCTTGGTAAGTGCGCGTGAGGGTCAGAAGGATAAAGCACCAAATTCCCACTGGGAGTTGGAATTACGCCCTCGGCGGGAAGGAAGGTCGACCGAAAAGCGCTGGCATGACTCGGGGAATCAGCCCACGCCGTTGGTTGCTGCGCTGTGTCTTCCCAGGCAGACGCCCCGTCTTCATCTTGGAAAGAAACCACGGGAAGTGACGGAGTCAGCACGGAATCCAGTGTCTCTGCCGGCAGCCCCGGTGGGCTGGCGGTGGCGTGCCGCCCTGGAGGAGCCAGGCGGGAGGTGGGCCACTGAGTGTCCGGCAAGAAGTTCTCCATATCTCCATCATCTAGTACCACCTCATTGCTTGTCACCGACACGGAGTCTGCCACAAAGATGCTGTGATCGGCTGCACTTTGGGCCAGCTGTCCCGGGTTGGTAAAGGCTGTATCAAAAGCAGCGGCGGCTGGGGATGCCGTGGTGGAAAGGGAACGGCTGGGCCGGGGCCCCGGGGCAGTTGCTGTTAAGGCGGCATGTGCAGGGCTTCGCACGGCGCTCTCCTGTGGCGGGAGCTCCACGGACGGCGAAGAGAGGTGGCGTGGTTCCGGAGAACGCCCGTCTACAAAGCCAAGAAAAGCTGGGTCAGTGGCAGGGCCAGGCAAGTCACACTGTGGAGCCTTGGATTCAGATCTAGAAATTTACTCTTTCAACAAAGACCCACTCACGGGGAACAGTCACGACTCACTGAAGTTGAAAGCTAATTGGAAGCCAGAAATTGCCAACATCGCTGCCGGGGGAACATCTGCCAACAGTCACACATTTGAGCTCCAGCTTTACTTAAGCTCGGGTGTGTGTACACAACGGCGTCTTTTCGCTTACTCGCTAACGTCCCCACGGAACCCTGGAAACGGGGGAGGCCTTGGGAAGTCATCTAGTCTGTTCTCTCTCGTTTATCACATGCGACAGAGATGCTCGGAGAAGGTGACGGAACCAATTACATGGTCACATGGATAGAAGTGGAGCTGGAAACTGAACATAAGCCTGTCTTGCCTCCCAAGCCCATGTCCCTTCTCTTCCATAAAGCTGGCTCCTGAGAGAAATGAACATGACAACTCTGACAGCATCGCTCACTCCCCAAGGGAGAGGGTCCCACAGCTTCCTGGCCCGATGGCCTTCCACATCCGGGCCCCGGGCTGCCTTCAAGCTCAGCTCTCATCACCCCTGCTCCAGTCTCACGCCTTCCCGACTGTGCTCGGCCCAAATGAGCAATTCCCTGCAGTTCCCTCAACCCAAGTTCTCTCTGGCTCGGTACTTTGCACACTCTTGTCCCTCTGCCTGGAATGCCCTTCCCCGGGTCTGCCCCGGGATGACGCCTACTGGTCCTGCAGATGCCGCAGAGACACCCCCTCCCTCCTCAAACTGGGTTAGTACCTCTCCCTAGCTCCTACTGCCGAATTCCTCGTCACACCCCACTGAGATCAACTGTGAGCTTCGTGAGGACTGCGACGGTGGACCTGGGTCCCTTACATAAAGTAAGAGTTCGATAAATGTCTGAGGACACCAAGTTCTGATGTGCCAAAAGCATCCTGTCGTCTTCTCAAACTTGTGCGTTCCCTCTCCTTGTGACAGTTTCTGTTATCATTTCAGTGGTTTAGGTGTCTCCACCCCTGATTCAGACACACTGTTGCTCAGAGAAGCAGGACGTGTGGTGGGCACGGCCCCCAGTGAAGGCCAGGGCACGGGGTGCTGTGCACGGCGACCCAGGCTGGGGACCGAGTCGCTACCATGCCTTGTACCATCCCCTCCTCCCACTCATCCAGACGGTCTGTCAGAACACAAGTGCGCGTGAGCATCGGGATATCCTGAATGCACTCTTTTTATTTTTCAAAAGTAAATTATGTCTCTTCTATTCCTGGCAATATGGCAGACTAGAGATTTCAAAGCCTTCCCACTTCATAACGCTTAATCAGGCTTGAAAAAATCTCCAAAAACATCCTCCTGTATGACTGAATGAGCCTCCCAGACAACAGGGGACATGTACTGAGTAGAGCAGCAAAGCAGGAGTTGACTAAGGGGGTCATCGAACATTGAAGTCGCCAGAGAGGCAAGAGGGACACTAGACCAGGCAGCCTAATGGGGGAATGAGGGACAAGTGCTGGCTTGGGACAATAAGTAAAGGACCCAATTAAAAACCATCTCCAGGCCTGGCTGGTGTAGCTCAGTGGATTGAGCACGGGCTGGGAACCAGAGGGTCCTGGTTCGATTCCCAGTCGGGGCACATGCCTGGGTTGCGGGCCAGGTCCCCAGTGAGGACCATGTGAGAGGCAACCATATATTGCCCTTTCTCCCTCCCTTTTCCTTTCTCTCTGAAAATAAATAAATAAAATCTTTAAAAAAAAATAAAATAAAAAATAAAAACCATCTCCCCAAAGCAGGGACCCCAGAAGTGCCACAGTCTCAGGGCACGCATGAATAAGGAAGAAACCAATCCACCCCTCAGTGGACAGCAAGAAAAAGCATCTGTTGCAAGTCTCACTTTATGCCGCTATTTTACAAAAAGTCTCCCCAAGTTTGGAACTTACACTGTCTGTATGGTCTGAACTCAAACGTGTTGAGAACCACAACTGAAAGTGGACCAGGTCTCCAATGCCTACCAAAGGCTAACATAAATCATCTCCAGAAAAACACGCTCTCAAACCAGGCCACCTGGTATTCTGCAGCTAGAATTCCAACAAATGATTGCAAAATTTAAAATTACAAAAGCAGATAAGGAAACAAGGTACTATGAAAAAAAAAAAGCCGAGAAACTACCCAAGTGAGAAAAAAAAACACAAATAGTATCAAATCTCTAAAGACTTCACAGATTGGAATTATGGAATATATTTTTTAAAGTGTGTTAATTCATTTAAAAGAACAAAGAAGGGACAGAAAATATGAGTAAGGAGCAAGAGGCTATGGAAGTGGCTAAAACGACTTGAAAAAAACACAGAACATTTAAAAATAAAAAATATCAATTTATATTTTAAAACTCAATGTATACTATATAATAAAAAATAAATACCAATTTAGACATGGCTGAAGAGAGATTTCACAAACTGGAGGATACATCTAAGAATGGAGCACAGAGAAACGGAAGGATGAAGAATATAAAAAAAGATACATTCATACACATGGGAGACAGATAAGATGGCCCAACATACAATTGATCAAAGTTTTTTGGGGTTTTTTTAAGATTTTTATTTATTTATTTTTAGAGAGAGGGAGAAAAACATCGATGTGTAAGGAGTACATTAATTGGTTACCTCTTACACGCCCCCCTAACTGGGGACCTGGCCCACAACCCAGGCATGTGCCCTGACTGGGAACTGAACCAGCTACCTTTCGGTTTGCAGGCTGGTGCTCAATCTACTGAGCCTCACCAGTCAGGGCTGGTCAAAGTTTTTAAAAGAAGGGATAGAGGGAATTGGGGAGAGACAATATTCAAAGAGATAGCCCCACAAATTGCCCAAAATTAGTAAAAGACATGAATCCTTCCATTCAGAAAGACCATGAAATCTCAAGCAAGGGGAATGTTTTAGAAACCCGTATCTACACTCGGGATGATACCACAGAGCACCGAAGACAAAGAGACGCTGGAAATGCAGCCCAAGAACAGGAATGGCAATCACACCATCAGATCCCTGCTTCACAGAACCGGGAGCCAAGTGACAGTGAAATAAATCTTCAAAGCGCTAAGGAAAAATACTCAATATCCTAGATTTAAATAACCAGCAATATTTTCTATTCTTAAAATAAGGCCACTTTCAGATAAGCAAAAAGTGGCTGAACCAACAGAAGACCTCAGCAGAGAAGCGTCCCTAAACAAGGGTAGTCCCCAAATTCGTTGACAGGTTCTGTGGCTTTAAGCAAAACAATGAACCAATTTTACCACAGGCTCATTGATATAACGAGGAGTTAAGTTAGGAACAGCACCTCGCTGACGTTATAACAAAGCGACATTGAACAAAACAATGACATTGGAGGACCTACTGTAGTTCAAGAGGAAAGGTAATTACCCCAGAAGGAAAATCTGAGAAGAATAGAGAGTAAATAAATGATAAAGGCAGTATGGTTAAATCTAAACAAATTCTGATGGCATAAATGAACAGTAACACTATGTAATTTGTGAGGTTTCAAAAAAACATAATATAGAATTAAAATAGCTCATTACCAGCACGCAGAAGCTGGAAGGGAATATTCAGAGGTATTCATGACTCGCTAGCAGAGACGCAAATTAAGAGTGAAGACTAAATTCTGTGAACAGATTTTGTGTATTGATACCTATACTAAAATTTGTAAATAATATTTAGTCATATATTTATGTAGATACAATATTTCTAGCTGGTTCCATCAGCATCTGAAAATCACAAACTTCTACCAGATAAAAGCTGCTTACTTTGAAGGGTCATATTCCTTTCTACATAATAGCTCTAGAAAAATGAACAGTAAAAGAAGAAAACCATTTCTTAGAGATTTTAAGTTGCTTCATGGCAATATGATTCAGCATTTCTTGCCTTCTAGACAAGCTGGCTCTAGGATTTCTTGTCTATGTGCTTTTACCATTGACCTGCCACATTCCAAGCATGCATAAGAGCAAACACAGTTCCTATCACACAAGGTGAAGTAACAGCTTTTCTACAGCAAAGGTTAAACATCATACATTTAAGAAGTCATGAAATTAACATTCTGTCCAACCATGTAGCAGGTGAATCTGTGCAGCAGACCATTCATGTCTCTGTTTTAAAACTGCTATGATAGCCCTGTCTAGGTAACTCAGTTGGTTAGAACATTGTCCCGATACACCAAGGTTATGGGTTCGATCGCCGGCCAGGGCACAGAAAAGAATCAACCAATGAATGCATGAATAAGTGAAACAACAAATTGATGTTTCTTTCTCTCTCTTTCTCTCTCTCTGTCTAAAAGAATCGATAAATAAGGAAAACATTAAAATTGCTATGATATAATTTATTTTGATACATAAGATCTGAAAACAGAGTGAAATTTCTTTTTACATGAATCAGAAACATATTTATAGGTGCACTGGGAGACTGCAAAAAACAAAGTAACAAAGAAAAGCACCATTTAGTCACTAATTTATGAGCCCAAGTATCTGATGTAAATTAGAATGCAATAAACTCTGTCTTCAAAGGACAGGGGGCAGGAAAGACAAAGTGGTCAAAAGGATGAAAAATCCAAAACTCCAATTAAGAAATATGAGGTGTGCTAAGCAGTGACACTTTTTTTTTTTTTATTTTGGCCAAGCCCCAGGAGAGAGACACCAGCTGAAGAGACAGCAGCTGAAATGCCACGGGGAATTACTTCTGGAACTAATTCAGGAAGAGGTTAGAAAGCCCAGGTGAGTCTCTCTCCCGGCAGAAAAGGCTTCGGGGACTCTAATTTCAAGCCCTGGAGATCAATTTTCAAGCTTAAAGCTCACATAAGGTTCTCTCTGTGATGACAGAGAGAGAGGAACAGGGCTGGGGATACCAGTGCTCCTCAGACTTCTGCCTGCACACAGGTCAGGTGGGGAACCTTGTGTAAATGCAGGTGCTGTCCAGCAGGCTGGGGTGGGTGCTGAGCTTCTGTGCCACTCCCAGGGGGGCCAGATCTGCCGCCACACTCTTAATAGCTAGTGATGCTCCCACACAGACCACACAACACATGCTTACTGGGTGCCTACCTTACACCTCAGCCTGGGCTGCGTTCCCACCATGCTGTAACATAGGAACAGGGCAGGGAGAGCCCTCCTGCCATGCTGAGTAACGGTGATTAAAAATCCACAAGGCAGACCCACAGATGCACAACACCGAGAGTGACCCCTAGGTACACTGCAGACTTCGGGTGACAATGCCGCATCAATGCAAGTTCATGGTTTGTAACACACACACCACTCAGATGGGGGATATTGGTAATGGAGGGGCTGAGCATGTGCGGGGGGCGCGGGGTACCTGGTAAATCTCTGCACCTCCCCCTCAACTTTGCTGTGAACCTAAAACTGCTCTTAAAAAATATAAATACCACTTCCAGCCAACATGGAGGCATAGGTAGACATACTGTGCCTCCTCGCGCAACCAAAAGAAGGACAACAACAAATTTAAAAACAAAAACAACCAGAACCAACAGAAAATCGAACTTTATAGAAGTCTGACAACAAAGGAGTTACAGAAGAAACATTCATCCAGACCGGTAGGAGGCAGGCAGCCAGGCAGAGAGGACTCACAGCAAGACGGCGGCTGGAGGACCCAGCAGGGCAGCGGATCATGGAGCAGGGCGGGCAAGGCTGCAGCTGGCTGGCAAGGTGGCGGCTGGCAGAATGGGTGGTCCCACATTCACGCACAGATAAAATGGGAGGAACAACTGGGGAGCAAGACAGACCGCGCAGCCCAGGGCTCCAGC
>PVJI01024193.1:0-22283 GCA_004026765.1 Micronycteris hirsuta
TGCTTCCTGTAAGGTCCCACCCTCGTCCTGCCCTGGAGGCAGCTCACATCCAGTTTGGTTCATGCATGTACAAAGGCCTGGCCTTGTGGCCTCAAGTGGGGAGATTTTGAAGGACTCTCTCTCTGTGAATGTCAGGGATCCCGGGGGTTGAGATGGGTTATCTGGTACAAATGCATCTCATTTTGACCTCTCCCTCTACTCAGTTCTATATCCACCTTCCCTCACTGGTGTTGTTCCCAAGAGAGGTTTTAAATAAATCCCCACACACAATTCTCCATGTCTGAATCTGTTTGAAAAAAACCAGACCTCATATGACTTTTCTCAAAAATTTATA
The DNA here is from genome assembly GCA_004026765.1 of Micronycteris hirsuta. Classification (NCBI taxonomy): domain Eukaryota; kingdom Metazoa; phylum Chordata; class Mammalia; order Chiroptera; family Phyllostomidae; genus Micronycteris; species Micronycteris hirsuta. The sequence continues at coordinate 335 of PVJI01024193.1, forward strand.
TCATCTTTAAAAAAAGTATATTTAGCTTATCTATATAATTTTATTCTGGTATTATCTTTTGGATACATTATTAACATGCTTCAAGTACCCATCTATAATGTACATTTCTTAAAGGCAAGAAATGTGTTGCATTCTTTAAAAAATAATAATTCCACTAAGTTAAATACAGATTTGGGTATATAATAAACATTTAACTCTCATTTTATGAATTAAAAATATTTCTGAAGTTCTTTTATGTTAAAATATCTGTACTATATATAAAATAAGCAAATGAATATTAGAAAAAATGTATGAACTGAGAAGTACCTATTTCCAAGACTGATTCATTTCTGTGGGTCATTTAACTCAGTTCTTTCATGTAACCCTGATCCAGCACTTGGAACACAAAAGTACTCAGTAAATGCTGATTAATTTAACTTGATTCACGAATGAGTAACAACATTCATGTAGTTCATTGCAGTCTACCTAAGTGCCTGTATTTAATCCTCTCAGTAACTGTCAGGTAGTAGCCTCAGTTACAAAGGAAACTAAGCATACTTAGGAACATCTAAGTTTTAAAAAACAGACTCTCAGGCTTACATGAGAATTTCCAAATTATAATCTCCATGGGTTTTCATTGTGTCTCAAACTTAAATGTGTATTAATTTCTAACCAGTTCCCAAGTGATACTGATTGTCTGTGGCCCACAATACTAGGAATAAGGTTCAAGTTAGACCAATGACTTCTAAGTGTGGATGCTCAGACTTTTTTCAAGTTGTGTTCAGACTGTACTCTCAGAAATTCTCTTTCATTTGGTCCAGATTGGAATCTGATGCTGAATTTTCTCCTAATACACAACCAAGATTGAGAACCATAGCTGTAGATTTTGTTCAAGAATGCATATCTATGAAGAGAAAGAAAGAGATCTATGCGGGAGTCTCCATCCAGTGTCCATGTCTTTCCTAATCCCCATGCTACCTCCCTCAGGACCAAATACGGTTACTGAATTACCCGATTCACTATCAAAATTAGGCTTGACTCTGGTAAGTACCTGAAATATATCATAACCACTTTTACATAATTTCTGAAAATTGCACAGTAAAGGACTAATAGATACATAATGGGAAAATAAAAGTGGGTAAGCATCACTGATTACTCTCAGAATTATTTAGTAATCTCTTTACATCTCCAGTAAACCCATACACTACCAATTTCAAAAAGTAAGTCTACACATTCTCCGAGCAACCATTTCACCATCTCAGAAAACTGGACCTTTCCAATGTCCTTCTGTATAACGCATAGTGCCTCTATGAGTCCCCAATTCCCCTGCACGATTCTTCCTAATGGGAGGATTAGTAAAATAACCTTCTTTTGCTTACATTTTTACTATTTTTTGTAGGCAGCCCACAAATATTTCTCATAATGAGGGGGAAATGTAGGCATAGTTAGTTCCATGCACATGCCATCAGTTTTGAACGTAAGACAGGAGGCGGTAAAGCGCAAATATTTCAGCTGAGGTCTCAGCCACTAGATGCCGCTCACGTGTCTGGAGGCCTCGGAAGTGAAGTCTACCGAACTATAAAGGCTTACATCTTGGAAAATAGTAAAATGCTGTTACTATGGTGACCAGCTGAGATTATGGATAATGAGAGTACCATGTTTTCCACTCTCTAAGGAGCTATTGTTCTCCACATATTGCTCTATGCTGAACATTACTGACCTTCAAAATGTATCAAAATCACTGGTACTTTCCTTTCTTTAAAAAAAAAAAAGGATATTTCATTCAGTACTTTTGTGTGAGTGAGAACCTGTACACATCAATTATTCACACACACTCACAATATGGAAAGGAACCATTGTGCAATGCATTTTTCTTATTTACGTACAGAGGAGTGATCAATGGTCTGAACAGTACGAGATGCCATGGTTTCTACAACTTTATGTGTTTCCAAGTTCTTTAAAATTCTCCATGTACAAAGACAGAGGAATTGAAGAAACCAGCTCAGTACTTATCATTCTGTAAAATAGCACCACATATCTGGCTAAAAATAATTGTAGGCAAGAACTGTTATTTCCAGTTTAGTCAGAGAATATGTTGAAATAGATCCAGTCACTTTCTTTTTAAAGCTTGCAGTGGGCAGAAAAAGAGTCACCGAAAAATAGAAATCTTTTAAATAAAAACAGGTTGGAATAGGTGTTAAATTATGTTAAAAGGATAAATGATACTTATTGTTTATTAACTAATTGAGTATTGGTGAAACTTTAATATTACTATCTCCAATAAAAAGGTCTGTAAAATTAAGGTTCATATTTATATATCTTTAGAAAATTAAATATAAAGAAAATGTTCAATGGATCTTGTGATGATCTATAAGAATATTTTATCCAAAAAAGTTCCCCAAAATAATTACTTGAGCATTCATAGCCCAAGGAAATAAAAATTAATTAATATATTTCAAAATTCAACCAAAGGAAAACTTAATGACCAGATTATTCATGTCAAAAGATTTTATATAATAACTAATGAGTATGAAAAGTAATAAATATGTCATTTTTCATAATATATGATGGGTTCTCATTATCCCAGAAAACTCCACCCAGACATTCCTTTCAAAAACTGTCACCAAGCTGCTTAAACCTAAAGTGAATTTGATGTGCCATCTCCATGGGCCTAGTCTCCAAAGACATTAAATTGTTCATAGAAATTATAACTTGGTATGTAGTTCTGAACAGTATTTGCACCTTTTAAAAACAAATAGAAAATGGAGCTGCCAAGAAATATCTGAAAATAAACGTCCAGGGACATTGTTAGAATACTAACCTGGTATTTGAGGCATGGTTTCCCAAAATACAGGAAATCCTAAAAGTATACGTTTGTGGCCACCCATATGCAGCTGTCACTTCCATGAAAATGTAATAGAGACATGCGAGGGATTGAAAACAGTGGTGTGATGTACCCCACCACATATTTTACACTCCGTGTTAGTGTCCCAGGGCTGCCATAACAAAGCACCACAAACTAGGTGGCTTAGAACAAGAGAAACATATGGTATCACAGTTCTGGAGCCTAGAAGGCTGAGATCAGGGTGTCAGGGAGGTGTTCTGTCTGAAACCTGGAGGGGAAACTCTCCTTGCCTCTTTCTGATGGTTAGCCAGCAATCTTTGGCATTACTTAGCTTGGCAGCTGCATAATTCCAATCACTACTTTCATCTTTACATGGCATTCCCCCTGTGTATCTCTGTCTTCACAGGGCCTTCTCTTTATGAGGACACAGGTCAGATTGGATTAAAAGTCTCCCTACCCTGGTGTATCCTTATTTTAACCAATGATGTTATTTCCAAATAAGATGACATTCTGAGGTACTGGGGCAGGGAAGCGGTGGTTAGGACTTGAACATATGCTATGGTAGGAGGTAGGGGACATAATTCAGCTTATAACCAGACCATCAAACTTTTCCAAATACTTTTTGAATATACAGTGAGTCCGTTGTAGTAGAATTAAAGATGAATGCAAAAGGCATCACAAAACACATACCTTGTAAATTATATTTTGATTAGACTTCCCAGCAGTGATGCAAATGTGATTTTCTTTTGGACTTCAAGGGAAGCTTTGGATTGCTTTTGCAAGTGTTCATTTGAAGAAACAAATGTGCAGTAGTCACATTTCCAGCAGGCTAGTGGCAGTCACCTGAATGTCCTGCCAATACCACAAATTAAACATTGTCAACACTGAAGCTGTCATCTTCATTCTCTAACCAGATTTCTTTGTATGCTACTTGTTACTCTCGTTGACACCACCACATTTCCATCACCCAGACTCCAAAATCAATATTTTCTTATTTTTTGTTAACAATCCCTTTCTCATTTTAACTCCAAACTAGTGTTCTGTCCATTCCCTCTTTTTTATGTCCACAAACACCACTCCTGTTACCTCTCTTAGACACTGGCTTTCTAAATGTTCTCTCAACTTACTGTTCCAATATATCTATCTCATTGAAGCACAAATCAGATCATGATAGCCCCTTAAATAAAAATCTTTTCCTCCTCTCACTGTCTCATGGAATAAAAGACAAAGCTTTTTGTCTAGCATTTAAGGTCTTCTATAATTGGTCTCCTATCTCCATTTCCTATCTTCCTATTGTTCATCATATTCAGAACACTATTTTTTAACTAAAATAACTGCTGTTAACCTGAACATTCACAATTCATACCATTTCACTAGTTCCTTAGCGAGAATGTTTTTATATCATATCCAAATTCTATCATTCAATCATAATAAATGCTATTTTTATTTAAGCACATGAAATGAGAGACTGAACTGATTTATTGCAACTGAAGCATGTATGTCCAAATCCCTCAAAATCCATAGCTTGCTTTAATATCTCTAAAACATATCAGAAATATATTTTTAAAACTCTACAAATTAAATGATTGTTTTCAAAGTTTTCTGTATTATTAACAGAAAAAATGATGAATGTAGCTTTTATTATTTAAAAAAATATCAATATGTTCCTCTTTGTATAACAAATTATTTAAATTTGTAATCACTGTACTCTAAAATATTCCATAACAATATTCTTCAAGTAAGTATAGCAAAGAGTAAAACACAATTTGTAACTTAGATTTCAAATTATTATTTTGCTCAGGTGGCTCTATGCTCATTAGTTCACATATAATTTCATATCTAATATTTTTAATGTTATCGTAGAAGTAATACTTGATTGGTGCGAAGAAGAGAAATTAAATTTCCATTACATGCTGGTAAGAAAATTTACAGTTTAGCTTTGCTACAATCAGAATTATTGCTATCTCAAAAACCATTATTTTTTCCAATGAAAACTAAACATACAAATGGAAATGATCAAGTCAAGTTTATTTCTATTTTAATATAATTATTTCAAATTAATTTTTAATTGTTTTGATTTTAGTGTTGTTGGAAATTCTAAATAAATATTAATAAAAGATGAGAATTTGCTAAGTAATTTTGTTTCATAAAACTATATTACTATATAAAAGAGGTGTTTTATCCTTTGGCATTTTGATATTACAGAATGGGACAAAAATTAAGATTTTTGATGAAAAAAATCTTTGAAAGTTCTACTCAAGATGGCAAATAAATGTCCTTTGATATATACACTATGCCCTGAATACATGGTAATGATTCATAAAATATATAAAGGGAAAATGAACCTTTGTCTGGGCTCAAACCCAAGATAGACATCTCTGCAAACCAGAACATCAACAGGAATCAGCACAGAAGCTCAGGGCAACTGGACTCCTGGGTGGAGCAGACCCACTGGCAACTTCTGTTCAGGCTCTCAGCTCAGTCAATAGTCCAAATAAGAATAGGAAACTCAGAAACAGAGCCATTAATACCGAGGAACTAAATATGTGATATGATGACCACACATGCCAGTTTGTACAGGAATGAACGTCCCAGTTTACAGCCATTGTTTTGGTGTTTTGTCTGATGCAAGGAGTACCTTGTTTGTTTGCTTGGTTAATTTTTTCAATGATTTCCAATAGTTGCATTAAATGATGTGAAAATACACTATTTCTTGTACTTCCAGAATCATCCATGGTCTATCCAGTGTTGTGTGAGATGTATGTGTAATGAATTGAGTTACTAGCTTTGCATGATCCTTCCCAGATACAACATGTCTCGTCAAGTGTTCTAAGAAAACATGCTAGATATTTACTGATAAGTGTGCTCTGAGAGGAGTAGCTAACAGCCGTGTCCAGACTCCAGGAAAAGTGAGAGAAGTATTTGATGCTGAGCACTTTTACAAACCACTTACATTCCAGCCAGCTTTGCCATGACTCATTTTGTTTTTGCCTGCAATATGCATGAGGCTGCCAGAATACCAGTGAGTGAACCATACCTTTACCAGAAAGGTGTGCAAAGCTGCCAGTCAATGTGGTCTTTGGATACTGTGGGGAATCATGGGGTATGTCTGTAAGATAGGGAGTCAGGTAGAGCAGTTGTACTGTAACTCTATAGATATGAGTTGGAATGAATTTATCTCAACATTCATTGAATATTTGCTTGTAAAGTAGCCACCAAAAGAAAATTAAAAGAAAACAAGTAATAAAACCTTCTGGACATAGATAATGATAAAAGTGATCATGAAGTTATCCTTAGAGACCAATCAAGAGTATGGCTCAAAAATCAAAGGATTTGAGCTGCTTCTAAACCATGGAGATTGTAAGTAACACTGCAAAGGAGTACATATTCTTTCTAATTGGTGTTTTGTGTTTCTTCAGATATAGTCCTAGAAGTGGAATCGTTGGATCATAAGGCAGTTCAATTTTTAATTTTTTGAAGATACTTCATACTGTTTTTCACAGTGGCTGTACCAATCTACATTCCCACCAACAGTGCACGAGGGTTTCCTTTTCTCCACATCCTCTCCAACATTTGTTTGTTCTTGATTTATTGATGATAGCCATTCTGGTAGGTGTGGGGTTATATTTCTCTGTGGTTTTCAATTGTATTTCTCTCGTGATTGGTGATGCTGAGCATCTTTTCATGTCTATAGGCCATCCATATGTGCCCTTTGGAGAAGTCTCTGCTCAGGGCCTTTGCTCATTTTTTTAATCCTCACTTGAGGACACATTTTTATTGATTTTTTAGAGATAAAGAAAGGGAGATAAAGAAACATCAATGTGAGAGAAGCATTAATGGGTTGCCTCCTGTACACACTTCAACTGGGGATCAAACCCACAACGTAGGTATGTGCCCTGACAGGAAATAGAACCTGCAACCTTTTGTTCATGGGAGAATGCTCCAACCAGTTGAGCAACTCAGCCAGAGCTGCCCTTTTTTAATTGGGTTGTTTGTTTGCTTTTTGCTGTTGAGCTGTACACTTACACAATGGAATACTACTCAGATGTGAAAAAAAAAGGAGGAAATCTTACCTTTTGCACCAGCAGGGATAGACTTGGGGAGCATTATGCTAAGTGAAATAAGCCTGTCAGAGAAAAACTAGTACCATATGATTTCACTTATATGTGGAAACAGATGAACAAAATAAACTAACAAACAAAATAGAAAGAGACTCATAGATAGACAACAGACTGCCAGCTGTCTGAGGGGACGGGTTGGGGGGACTGGGTGAACAAGGTGAAGGATTTAAGAAAAAAAACCTTATAGACACAGACTGGTATGGTGATTACCAGAGGGAAAGGAGGCGGGAAGAAGTAGAAGGTAAAGGGGGAATAAATGGTGATGGAAGGTGGAAGGAGACTTGAGGTGGTGAACACACAATGCTATATACAGATGATTTGTTATAGAATTATACTCCTAAAGCCTATTTAATTTTATTAACTATTGTCACCTCAATAAATTCATTAAAAATAAACAAGAAAAGGAAAATAAATTAAAAAGGCACACTTATTGGTTTTAGAGTAGCAATTTTCTTTCTTCACTTTAATGGCTCCATGTATTTTCATTTATAAAATAGATAAAAATACACAAAGGAAAGAATTTTGCTTCACAAATAATACCCATGAAAAGTTACAGCTACATTATATTATTGATTTCTCTTAAATTTTTAACTATATATGTTATGTTTGAAGTTTATTAATTTATGGAACAAAAAATAACTCTTACACAAGTAACTTCCTTTCACTTTTAAAGGAAAACAATCAATATAGCACTCCCTTCCAGTTAAGGATAGCCAAACATGGAATGATCCAGTTTAAAAGGTAAATAAACAGTCCCTGGCCCCAATGTGAGAATGCTACAGAAAGAATATAGTGAAATTACTATAAAGTGTATTGTATTTCTCTAATCCTATTTTGCCGTAGCATAGAACACTGTATAACAGAGGTCAAAGTTAGCCCTCTGTTTTTGCTTTGGTTTGGTTTTCATTGGTAATATTCCACTTTTTTTTTCCCTTCAACAGTTAAAGTTAAAAAAAAAAACAGTCTGGTGCAACAAGATATATTTGGAAAGAGCAGTTAGATTTATATTCTATGAAATCTTTTTGTGCTTGGACTTCAACTAAGGTATTCTGTAACTGCTTAAATTTGGATGATATACTAGAATAAGGTTGTAAAATGATGTATTAACCTTCATTCTTTAAAAAATGTATATAAAAAACTTTGACAACAACACACAAATGGTAACAAAGCATATTCTTGGTTGAGAGATGACTCATATACTTAACGAAAGTCTCTACTTACCCTCTAAGTCAGAAATGTACAAATATAGAACATTATTTATATGGGGGACTAAAATTCTATGTCCAAAGCCATGAGATTACTAACCAATAGTCAATATTTTAGGATCCCATAAATTAACTGAGCCATATCATATCTTTTTTGAATTATAGTCCTCTAATATTTTACTATATAGTTAAGCTGCAACTATGTAGTATTTATAAAATTCCATGGTTTTAAATTTAAATACAAGTTAGGAAAGATTTTATACTATATATTATTTAACTGACCACATTTATTTTGGAAAAGAGTTGTGTTTTAAGCCAAAAATAAAGCACAAAGCAAACCAACAAAAGGCAAAGTTTTGACTTATATGGAGCACTGCATTATAACAAAAGCTTAGAATAAATTATAAACTAAATACGTTAAACTTTGAAAAAAACAGAAATTACAAGAAATAAATTTAATCCTGGCCCAGTTGCTCAGTTGGTTAAAGTGTCACCGAATATGCCAAGGTTACAGGTTTGCAGGGCACATACAAAAGCCAACTAATGAATGTGTAAATCAGTAGAACAACGAATTGGTCTTTCTCTCTCTCATTTTCTCTCTCTCTCCTCTCTCCCCATCTCCCTCTCTCTCTCCCTCTCTCTCTCTCTCCTCTCTCCCCTCTCCCTCTTCCATCTTCTCTCTTTCTAAAATCAATAAATTTAAAAAAAAATTAAAGAAATAAATTTAAAATTTTCATTGTACTTTAATTTAACCAAAACAAATTAAAAAAAAAAAAACTACTGCAAAGTTTTCCTCAATTCATTATCTACACCTTTTTTTGGACTCTTAGAGCAAGCAATACAATATGGATATTTAAATGTGAGATTGAGGCAACTTGAAGATGTGACTATGGCCTTACAAATCTAAAAGAAATAAAATTAGAATGAAAAATAGATCTTTCCAGGTTTTAAATGTAGATTTCTAACACTACATTTTCAAATCATTGTCTTCTCTGAGCTTCCAGAAAAACATTTCAAAAGGCATTGTGGTCTAACATAAAAAGTGTACACTGTGTTTGAGATTTCTTAAGAATATTATCGGTTAGAAGACAGAATCAGATATTAAGTTAAGTGAATCAGTACATAGCCACTTTTCTAAAACAGCAGACTTTTGGCTCTCTACCACCTGACAATTTCTTTGTCCAAGCCACACTAAAAATAGCTCGCTGTATAATGGAAATGTTGAGACATTAACTAAGGCAACGTGAATGAGCACCACTATAATAAGGATTTCTCATCAACTCTTGGTGTATGTTATATTAACATATGAAAAAGCTATTTAAACATTAAAATTAATACATCATAAAACAAAGGTAATGCTTCATACAAAATATAGTTTTATTTGAATCACAATTCTTCACAATAGCTATGAATATCTCCATTCAAATTGCTATCATGAATATTGTATAAAACGAGAAGAATAAACTAAAAGTGAAATTAGAATACTGCTTTATAAATTATAATATGTCAAGGTAAAAAATGGTAGACTTGTCATATTGAGCAACTAAATGTCTAAATGATCATTCAGCACTCACAGTGTAGGGAGAAAAAACACTGGCTTTGTTGCCTCTAAAGCAGTGTCCTGATTTTTCATACTGTCATTCTGCTCTATTAGCAAAGCCTAACACAATTAGGTATGAATATGCAGTAATAACATGCAAATTGTTCCCTCACAATTGCCCTAAGGCAGCAGTCTCAGCCTTTCTAAGCTTGATTCCTTCTACATCATTACAGGCCTGGCATAATTCATCAGAATAAGAAATCCCTCAGCCTTATTGCATGTGGCCAGCTAGTAAAATCATCAGTAGTTGTTAACCACTCTCCCTCAATGGGTTTGTTAGCGGTGCTGTCCCCAGCTCCCTGCCACTCCGCCACTTGTACATGTTTCCCTTGGGTAATGTTAGACACTACATTGGAGCCTGCCAGAACAATTAACCCTACTGTTAATTAGAATGAAATGTCAGGCGCACAGATGGTACAAGCTGGCACCCTGCCAACCCGCCAACTGCTGCTGAAAGCAGCTACCCCACTGCTGACAGCTGTTCAGCCATGTCCCAAACCAGCAGATGTCAAAACTTTCCAGCTGAGGAAGGTTAAAAAAAGCAAAGAGGAGGGGATTCTCATCCCAGCAGTGATGATGACTGTTTTACTGTAATTGTCTCCATTACCTGTTGTCATACTGTACCAATCAAGCACAAGTCTGCAAGCAGCGAGGCACAAATTTAAAATAATGATACTAATAATCATAACATAAACAAACAAAATATGGCCATAATTCAATACAAGTAAAAAAATGACACAGGCAACAAACAAAATTCACGAAACTTTTCACTAAGTTCTCCATAAGTTGAGCGACATATTTTAACATGTATTTTCAAAGAGAAAAAAATTTTCTAACGTTCCCAAATTGTTATTGAAAGGGCCATAAAACATTGTCCACCTAATCTTCAGAGAGATAGTCACTTTGTTTATAGAATTCACAACTAGAGATAAAATTATTACTTTTTTTCTAGTGTATTTTGTTGTTTTTATTTATAAATGTAATTTATGAGATGATAATTTTTTTTCTCTACCTTCATACATACATGGCCAGAGGCTAAAAAGAGATAATAAAATGTTACCCATAAAAAATACCAAACTAAAATAAAGCCTAATTAGATAATAAGATCATAACTAGTTATTGTTTTGGCTAAAAAACAACCTCAGAGTTTTTACCTGAATGTTGTATTAATTTTGTGGCTAAAAAACATTAGTGATCTTATAAATTAGTTGGAAATTTAAGTTATTTCTATACACAGGAGGACTGGATCATAAACCCCTACTGGTTTTTGGCTTTAGAAAATAACAATCTTCTGTCTGCTTGTTATTAAACATGGAAAGGGTGAAAGTAATCGTCTTTTAGTTATGCTACTTTGAGCTATTCCCTTTGACAGCATGAATGCAGGTGGGTATTATAACTTAAATACCACAGGAAACATACCATAAAACGTAAAGTTCACATTTCTGCTATTTATACTTCAATTGGACACTGTTTATTGATAAATTGTTCATTCAGTGTTATATTAGTATGTACATGTAAAGAATCAAAAACCATGTAAAGTCTCAAGCATTCAGAAGGAGTTAAAATCACACACACAGCAAACACTCCCTCTAATTAGGTATAATAATCATAATCCTAACAGATATATGAACCAAGTATCAGGGTTTTTTGTCATGCATAACCAAAATTAACTTATATCAAGAGATTTATCAGAAAGCTATACCATAGTTCACAGTACACGAAAAATATTTTCTTTAAGTTGAAGCACTTACTTGGAAGATACAGAGACAGCTTAGAGAACTAGATGACAGAAACAATGAAAAATATCTAAAACACAAAGATTAATCAGCTCAAATTATTTCTTCTTCTAAGAATTTAAAATTCAACTGGCCTGCTTGGTGGACATGCCCAAGCTTGGTATATGCAGTGCAACTTAATGATTTGAACAATACTAAAACGTGTTTAAGTTGTTATTATCAGAAGAAGGGCAAGTGGATTCTTTGTGTCAGATACAAGAGTGACAAAGGTGACCAATATCCTCTAAAGTCAGTGAAGAATTCCATGAATGGATTTGATGAAAGCTTGTTTAATACCACAGAGATAAGGATAAAGGAAAGGATTAGTAGGTATTCCAGGTATGAAGTTGAGAGTAATAAGATTTTGCACGTGGTGATAGGAAGCCTGGCTGATTTCAGCAATGACTGTCTCACCAGAACAAACCAATACCATTAATGATGACAGTGACAACTACCAGTGCTATAACTTCTAATGTCTTCTGCTAAGTACTACGTTTCTATAGCCTTTTACTGTTATAAAAAACTTTCTAAGCTACAGTCTTCTTTGAGTCTTATAATAGTTCTTTAAAATTTCTATTACACATATTCGATGCCATTTTTATATAAAGAATCAGATGGCATGTTACAGTATATTAGAGTCAATATATGAAAAGACTGTTGCTAACACACATGAACAATTTGATATTTCTCAGAGGAAGGATTTGGAAAGCTGAAATTCTTTCTTAGCCGGTATTGTTTTCTTAGCAGCAAAATAAACAAAATGTTTTCAATAGTATTTCCTATTTCAATATTTTTTCTAAAAATATTATTTGAGAAACTAGCAAATGTCAGGCCCAAACCCACATAGGAGGAATAGTGAGGAAAATGAGATATAGCCTTGCCCTCAACCTAATATGGAGTGATAGTTATGCACATGAGTGTAAAATGTGTTCATGATTGTTAAAATAGAGATGGGGACTAGTATTATATGTACACAAGAAGGTAGTGGCCAGGTCCCTACATGGGGGCCATTAGCAAAAGCTCTGAGAGTGACATGACTACCTATATATTTAAAAATCAGTGTTTCAAAACATTTAAAAGTATCATTTAGCATACAAAAAAAAGGACAAGAAAGATATTTGTGAATTAAAATAAATACAAAAACTCCTAAAAATTAAACCTGCTTCTAAAATATACAAACAACACATTAAGCATGACAATAAAATGTTTGTGGTTTGAACTCCTCTTTTTGTAAAGTGTCACTTTACAAAAAATAACACATCAAAAGGAAAATAACACATCAAAAGGAGGATGCTACTAAAATCAGTGTAAGTGTTCACCTGGAAAATGTCTTAATTTCAACTATATGTTAAGCATAAAATGACACATTAGGGATGTACTATCATAATATTAAAGTGTCCCTTGATACCTGTAAAGGTTTCAATGCTAAAAAATAATATATATAATGCCTTTTAGTATATATCTTTTTAAATATTTTATCAAACAAAATATGAAAATAACACTTGCACATTCAAAGTTAAAATATATGTAGGTGTATATAAAATTGTATAATTTTACTATCTCTATTAGAATGTCAAATAAAGTGAATCACAAACTATTTATGTATGTATATATTTGATTTCCAGAAATGTGTATAACTACAATGTGGTAATTCCCAGTTGTATGCCATTGATTTAAAATAGTTCACAAAGGTTACTTTGGACATAAATACATCAAATATTAGAGTGTTGAACATGTTTAAACGCATAAAAATATAGCTAATTCAAGTCATATCATTCAACCTCAATCAGAAATAAGATAATATTTTTTTTCTGGAACTCCTGTTTTGATTACTTTTCTATTATTCAACTCCCTTTAAAGTCAAAGGCTTATTCTAATTATCTACAGTCCTTGGTACACAGATTATAATTTTTAGCTTTCATCTTCATATCATAGCAATATAAAATTTGTATTTGTCCAAGGATTAGATAAACAAGTGACATTCATTACTTGTAAGAATTTAATAGTAAACCTTAATTTTTATAGTGTTTTGGAGTTTATTAATTGCCTTTACATATTGTATTTCACATAATCTCTACAATGCTGAAACATAGAAGATGCTATCATCCTCACTTTTCAATGAATTGCCTTGGGTCACATGCTCATACATAGCAGAGCAAAGACCAATCTAAAGTAACAACTGAAGGCCAGTGCCCTTTCCAATATAACACTATGGTAGCCTGACTGTGGCGAGCCACTTGATAGGGAAAGGAGGCAAAATACCATCAGCGTAGTGAAACAGCATTACCGCTGTTTTGTCAATGAAGCCTATTTTCATTTACAGGAATTAAATGATAGAGACTGGCCTCAAAAAAGCAAAGCACACAGTCAGCTATTGTTTTTCAGTGACCACTATTAAAAGTCGAAGACCACTAGACATTCTGGAAAAATGAACCAGGGACATTTAGTGAACAGCAATAAAAATATCATGATATAGGCATTAAATATTTAGACAGATACAATGTAGCTTCTGTTCCTTGAAGACTTAATAGGACAAATAAATGATAGATTATCAAAATAAATACATTTAGATTGAAATATATGCCTATTTAGAAAAATAAGATAAATATTTCAGATAAATCATACTATCTTGTTTACACACACCTTTCCACTTCAGCCTAGGAATTCATCAGTTGAGAGACAGGAGGAGGCAATAGAGAGAGATACAGAAAGAGAAACAGATATAGACACACGGCACAGGAAGGGAAGCAATTTAGGCAACTGATGGGGATTAGTAAGTATCATAAAAAACAAGACTGAAGTGAGAACATTAGTTCTTCTTCTTTTTTTAATTGTTGTTAAAGCACAGTTTTCTGTTTTAGTTCTAACTCTAAAAAGCAACAGATCTTGGTAGATCTTGCCTATGTGACAGCCTCCCTACCCAAAACATTATTCCTCCGAAGAACCTAAACTCCATTTTTATTTTTTTTCATGAAAACATGATCTGATTTTATTTTGCCACATTATTTAATTCCACTAGAGGATTATTCTACTAAAAGACTATTAATTTGAATAGTTCCATGAGGATTAAAATACCATTGCTAGTGGAATCACAGAACAACATAATTGGGAAGAAAAGTAGCTATTGTTTAACTCAAAACTTGAATTTGAAGCCATTTGCCTAAAATCATAAAGCCAAACTATGGCACAACTGAATATTCAGTCTTCATTTGAAACTCCATGTGAGGATCAAAATAATAACAATAAAACATGTGAATGCTCACCTGGAATTGTCAGTGCTCTGACCTAATTCCATGTCTCATAACATTAATCATATGACCCACACAACTGTTTTCATTTTATGTTGAGCAGGAGTAAGAAGCCTTTAGACTCTGTTTCAAGAAATGAGGATAAGGACAAGAGAATAGACTAATCGTAGTTCCAATGAGAAGAGGTCCATACTTATCTATGTTAGCTATTACTAGGGTTTTGCCTAAGATTTAAGAGCATTCCTTACAAGACTCTTTTAATGTATCTATTGATACCATTTATCCCTCCCTTCCACCACCAAGGAAATACAGTGCATGCTTTTTTTTATGTGATAAAATATTAGAATCAATGGCTTGAAATCAGTCTTCAATAAGATTCTTTTTTTATTGTAGTTCAAGTACAGTTGTCTCCATTTTCACCTCATCATGGCCCCCTACCCCACCCATCCCCACCTCCCACCCCCGAACCTAGTCCCTTTGGCTTTGTCCATGTGTCCTTTATACATGTTCCTCGATGGATCTTCCCCTATTTTCTCCCATTATCCCCTCCTACCTCCCCTCTGGTTACTGTCAGTTTGTTCTTTATTTCAATGTTTCTGGTTATATTTTGCTTGCTTGTTTGTTTTGTTGAATAGGTTCAACTTACAGGTGAAATCATATGGTATTTTTCTTTTACTGCCTGGATTATTTCACTTAGCATAATGCTCTCCAGTTTCATCCATGCATCTTATTTCATGTTAGAAGTTCTCAACAACCTGTAATATTACTTACTTATATACTTCATTTCAAAAAATTATTTATAATCCTTTTTAGTTATCACTTTATAAAATTCACAATTATTCTAAGTATTTGAAAGCAATAGGAAGGGATAATCTATATTTAGACTGCTGCCCCCATCCATCCAGTTAGTTTGGATTACAGTAGTTCACCTTATGTTAACATAAGCAGATTTATTATGCTCTCATTCACTCAAGCATGAGTCACTTCCCACCCCTGACTGACACAGATCTCTTCAGAGCCACCAAGTTCAGTTTGAATGAACTCCATTACCAAGCCTTCCCTAATTACCCTTCTAGAAAGTCATCGCCCCTTTTTAAATTTTAGTTGTTATTTGAGACTCTCTAAGATGTATCTCATACCATTTTAGATTAGAGCTATTCATGTATGTCTTATCTTTTTTTCCTAGATGAGAATAGCTTTGGACCAGTCTTTATGAACCATGAATGATGCCCCACATAAATTCTCAAAAAGTATGTGTTTATTTTTGAATAAGTGAATGTACAATGA
The DNA here is from genome assembly GCA_004026765.1 of Micronycteris hirsuta. Lineage (NCBI taxonomy): Eukaryota > Metazoa > Chordata > Mammalia > Chiroptera > Phyllostomidae > Micronycteris > Micronycteris hirsuta. Next base: position 16,395 of record PVJI01024193.1, read on the forward strand.
GTGGAAACCATGGAAAGTGTGAAGAAAAAAATGGGAGACGGGTTCTGAATGGACTGGAATAAATGCCTTCAGATTCAGTCTTTTTTACACTGTTTCACAATCAAATCACTAAAGGTTATTCCCAAACACAAACATTAACATATTATAATATTTAGCTACCGTAATAATCTAAAAAATTAGATTTTTTGTAAATAATCTAAAATTTACTTAAACTTTAGAAATAGCAAATAAACTTGCATCCATTTAAAAGAAAATTAAACAGATTTTGCTTTCCATGTGCCATGTACTGTGTTGGAGGGAAGAATCAAGATGTAGTCTCTACCTTATGGAGTTTACAGTCCAGAAGTTCAATCACCATTAATCAATCAAACATAAATTAAGTTTTGGGTAAATAGTGAACAAAAAAGAAAGAAGAAGCATTTCAGTGAGCACTGAATGATATGTTATAACTTTGAGATTCAGAGAATGCTTCCTCAAAAAAGAATCATGGGAGCTTAGTTTTAAAGAATTTATCTTTAGGTTCTCTAAAATTATCATTTATAATTTCTATAGATTTCTAAATGCATAATGGATGATTCAAAGTTAAAGAATTATACATTGATTTTTATTTAACCTCTACTTTAGAATGTGTTTCCTTCACTCTAACAGAAAATAAATCAATTGTTGAAAAATATCTATTAAACTAAATATGTATATTTTCATTAGATGGTACACTGACTACTAATTGGAATGCTTGTATTTTTGCAGTGTTATTTATGAACAAGTGCAGGGTAGTCGCACTGGCATTTAAACCAAATAATTTTGCTGGGATGTTCTGATATATGAAGAGGAGGTTTAGGGTGCCGTATAACTACATGTGTAAGGACAGCCTTACTGCTGACCTTACACATGCACTTAGTATCTTATCCTTCACTAATGCTGTCCTTACTACCACCAGCAATTTATCCTGCCTCACGGTCTTCAAGTGCTCATAAATCAGCATTAGGCCCTTTTTACTGAGTTACTGAGTTTAAGCCGGCACAGTAAAAAGGAGCACTTGGATTCAAAGTATAATATTGGCACACATATTGATTTTAATTAGTCTAATTAGTTCGTTACACTAAAAATCACACAGATCACTTATTACATCTAACCTAGTGGCATATGATCAAGGATTTAATATGATAATTAAGTAGATCAATCATCATTCATAAGGGAAGTCATTGAAGTCAGTAACAAGTGTAAACATTGTCAAGCTGAATACCATTACAAATTGTCATAGCTAAGACAATTTGCATATAAACTAATAACATTTTATAGAAAATATTTTCAAAATACTTTTGTTTTTAAATTTATTTTTAATGTTTCTGTTATGACTATCTTAAGCTACATACAAGCTAGTTAACACAGGTTTGGGAGTTTAAATACTTATGACTATACCTGAGAACTCCAGTTGTACGAATGTTGCAAAAAATTAATGTTATTGGCTAAAAGTAAACTCTGTAGATTTCTCTTTTTCTTTACCTTGAAAACTAAGAATGTGTTCCCTTGGCAAATGAGGGGTCCTGGCTTGTATAATATAAATAAATAACAAATGACAGTTCTTGAAATATTTGTGATACTTGAGATACTATGTAGGCTAATTGGTATGATTTTTAAATCTTTAATTAAATAATAATAGGAACATGGAATTACATGGAGCAAGGACCAAGATATCTGCAAAAAGATTTCAGATTACAGCACTACGTACTCATTTATGAATGCTTTTTGCAGCTTTAACATTACCAAGACATCTTAAATAAAAGCAGCCAATTGTGCTCCTTGTTCCTAACCCAGTGCATTGCAACTTATCATTATTATTGCTATCATTACCCTTTGCTTAGGGTCCCTTCACTCTGTTTTAAATCCATCTGACAATAGTGCACATTTAAGCCATTCAGAATTTATTTTTCTGGTGAGAACTTGTAAGGTAGTGTATAAAATATTCTCCTGGTATCAGTATATAGCATGAACTAATTGCTATTCCTCAAATGTTAAACTTTTCCAAAAAATGCAGTCTCCAGAATTCTACACCTATTTGGAGAGTTCTCAGACAAAATGACAACTTGTTATTGACAATGATGGATATAAAATCTAAATTTGCATTATAAATATTACTGGGTGGAAAACTACCTCCACTAACTGAAAATAAATAATAAAAAATAAAATAAAATATAAAAGTCTACCTAACATACCACCTTATTCTGTTGGTTCATCACCAAATTCCTACACTTCACTGTGTGTAACTCATAGCCTCAATATGAGGATTAAATGAGTTAATACTTGTAAAGAATTTAAAGCAGTGTCTAGAAGGCACTCAGATGTTGGCCTTTATATTGTGAAGAGGCAAGTACTCTGTGTGGAATGGTCAGACATCGTCCTGGTTGAGCAGCTTCCCAGAGCAGGCTGCAGGTCGGTGAATGCGCACTGTTCATCCTTGCACTTTGCTGTCTGCATGGGGTAAGGCATGCACCTCAGTGGTACCACTCTTAATACTATTCTTTTATCAGACACTCCCCTCAATGCATCCTTTTTATTGCCATTATCTTCTAAAAACTGAATTGATAGCAGTTCCTCTTTGTGAGGAAAATATAGTCCAGTTCAAACTCCTTCTCATGCCATTTCTCAATCATCCTTCATCCCACAGAGTAGTTCCTAATTTTTCCTTACAGGCCTCATGCCATTCTCTCTGGATTGCTCCCATCTTAGGTTTGCTTTCTTCTGGTTTCTCCCATTCACCTTAATCAATCCCTCATAATTCTTCATTGTCCACCTTCTCCAAATTCATTCCTTTCTTGGTTATGAATTATACCATGCTTGGAAAGTTTCTCTCTCTATAGTTTAACTTCTTTGAAATGGATTAATAAAGAGATTATGAAAATAATGTGCTTAGTCCAGCACAGAATAGGTGCTCAATTAACTGTAGTTATTATTGTTGTTGTTAACACTGCTGCTATTCCTTCCAAAAAAAAAAAGGAGCCTGCACTTTTCATCCCTGGTACAATGGCATATACTCTGGAATCAAAGCATCTGAGTTGTTGAGTAATAGGTCCCTGAGTCTTGGCCAATAACTTAACAAGTGGGACATGACTAGTGGGCAAATGGAGGCTTTATCTTAAAATTCTGTAACCAAAAGATATATACAGGTTGCCTTTTAGAAGAGCTTAACTGAAGATAAAGAGGCAACCAATGTGGAGGGAGAAACAAGTCCATCCACCAACAAGGTTATCAACAAGGTCGTCTTGCAAAAATACAAAAACAAAAGAAGAAAGTTTACAGGAAACATTTAAATACGGCAAAATCCTATTATCTTAAGAGCTATGAATACCATACATGTCAGTGGTTTGTGATGCATAAGTAATGTACCCACAGATCAGTCTACTCAGCAAAAATTAGGAGAGAAAAAATACCTCCACCTCCTTTCACTATCTGTCAAGTAAGCAGCTCTGTGTTTTCTGTCAAGATCAGGAGCTTTGGTGAATTAGTCAGGGTGTTCTTTGTTTTTAATTCAGATAAGCTGGTTGTTTGCTTTTGAAGTGGAGTGTAGAGACCTGTTGGCAAGGAGAGAGGAAGCCCCCGAGGAATACACTGAAGACCGCCTGCATCCCAGCCTGAAGCAGAGCACACACAAATTCCATTGCACATACACACACAGTGCCTTAATTAATCCATCATTAACATCAGAGCCAAGCTGTTCCTACCACACCTGGCTTGACAGCTGGATTGAAAGCACCATTGACAGCTGGTGCTTATGCACTCTCTTGAAGTGTGGGAGCTGATGATGGGCTTGCCTATGGAGTTAGAGCCCCGCTGGGAGGTTGGATGTTTAATGAAGGTAATGGCAGCTAATGAAAATATTTTTTTGCTAGTGTTTGTTGACGACTGGCATCACAGCACTGCAATAAAATGTACGTATTTGACAACTGAATACCTAATGCTGCTAAACGTTGTAAAATTGTGTAAACGTTTGGAAAGTGTCTCATGTTAAGATATAAACTCCCATAGCACAATATTTTTAAATTAAATGGTGAAATAGAATCACTGTAGGTCCTCATGGCCTAGGGGTGGGTGAGTGGGTAAAATATTTCATAAATGTCATGGCATTTCTCTTCCGATCCTTGGTCACACCACACATTCTCACTACTGAGCTATTGAAGCATAGAGTATGAGTTTAACCCTAAGTCACTTTTCCCTAACTCAATGGTCAATATTTATATTTTAGGGCCTTATTCGGGTATTTCTAGCACTCACAACTAAGAATGATTAAAGGACCTGTGTGGTGGTATGATTTCTTCTATTGCTTATTAAGTTCAGAGCACTTCCTTTTATTTCAATGTAATATGATACAAAAAGGTTCAGTCAGTTTGTCTCTGGGATCAATAAGCTGAGAAACTGACTTTCCTCTAAGTGTCCTTCTTGCACCAGCTTTGCTCAGCAGCACCAGCAGCAAGATCATTACTAGCTTCACATAGCCTGTGGAATCAGGTTTCACTACTTAAAGGCAGATTCTTCCTTGCATGGCTTCTGCTGATCAACCCAACCTGTCCCTCATACATTAAGGGGGCTAACCCAAATGTTTTACTGTTCTCTCAAACCACACTGCCTTTGGGATGTTGCCTCTGCAACTTCGTTCACATTCTCCCAAACCATCTTCCATAGCTCAAGTCCAAAATGACCTCCTGATCACTTTTGCTTCCTCGGAGCTACATAGAATAGAATCGGCTTGAGCCACCACTAGGAGCTTCCTTATGGCAGGAAAAGGACTCTGCCATAATTATCTTTTGCAAGCATTGGTCAATCAATCTATTTTGTAAATACATTGTCAAGAATAGAATCAGGTCTCAACCTCTGGTATAGTGAGACTTCCCCTCCTCCCCAAACCTGTTACAATATTCTCTGAGCTGTAATTCTGGGAAAGAGATTTAAAAGGTGGAAAGAAAAGAGTCAAATCCGCCCCTTGATTTATACGTAGTTTATGACCCTTTATTTATAATAGCAGCTACCATTTTTGTCTTTAATAAGCACATTAGATTTTTTAATTCATGACTCACAGTCTGCCAATGAGATATTATCACTTCCATTTTACAAGTTAAGAAAATGGGACTCACTAAGGAAGCTAAGTAACTTTTTTTAGAGTAAAAATAATAAAAAGTTATAGGTCAATTTTATAAAGTTCACATTTTTTTAACAAATAATATGTTTTAGAACCTATTCTAGGCTCTTTCCCATAGTGAGTCATTTAATCCCCCCAAGTAGGGGGAATGAGGTAGGTATGAATATAAATTTTACCAATGAGGAGGAATCTGACAAATTGGGAGAGTCAACACTGCATGCAAATGGAAACTGGTGAGACTTGGATTTATTTTTTTTTCATTATTTTTTTAATTAATTTTTTTTGTTTAATTACAGTTATTTGCAGCCTCTCCCCTCCCCCCCTTCCCTCCCATCCCACCCCCCCAGTCTCCCTCCTCCCCCTTAGTTCTGTCCATGTGTCCTCTACAGTGATTCCTGAAAACTCTTCTCCCCATTGTCCCCTCCCCCCTCTCCCCTGTCTATTGTTAGACTGTTCTTAATTTCAGTGTCTCTGGTTATTTTTTGCTTGCTCTCTGCTTTTGTTGGTTATGATCCGGTTAAAGGTGAGATCATATGGTATTTGTCCCTCACTTCCTGGTTTACTTCACTTAGCATAATGCTCTCCAGTTCCATCCATGCTGTTGCAAAAGGTATAAGCTCCTTCTTCCTCTCTGCTGCGTAGAATTCCATTGTGTAAATGTACCATAGTTTCTTGATCCATTCATTTGTAGATGGGCACCTAGGTTGTTTCCAGCACTTAGCTATTGTGAATTGTGCTGCTATGAACATAGGAGTGCA
>PVJI01024194.1:0-22332 GCA_004026765.1 Micronycteris hirsuta
GACAGGCACACAAAGCTACAACACAGTATGACAAGTATTCTACAGGTTGCTTGCCCAGGGAGAGGGCCTAAGTGGTAAGTGATGGCAATGACAGAGTCAAGCTGTAGCCTGAACGGTGTGCTCTTCACGGGCACTCTTCCTGAAGATCGTCACAAACCCCATTACATGAGCACCGGACATGGTAAGCAGAGAGCAACAATATTTAGCTGAGACTACACTCTGGATTTTGGGGCTTGAAGAACTCACCAGTTAGGAGACTTCTAGCCTCTAGCTTCAAAGAGAAAAAATCAAATTCACGGATCTGTTAATCAAGGATTGGTGAACATCTTACCAAAAATAGTCAGAGGCCATCTCAATAATTAGCCAATGAATGTTCATTACTATTTAAGCCTATTTGAGGTGAGTCTTCCAAAAAACATCCTATATTGCTTAAAATAAATAAGTACCATATATTCTAGTGTCCACGTAGGCCTTAAGGTCACGGGGAAAAGGCTGGTGCTACCACTTTCAGCAGCTGACTTTAGAACGACCGTGCATGTTTGTCAGGGCAATTCTGGCCAGCACAGATGTACAAACACTTTTAAATGGTGATGATAAAGATGATGAATAATCATGTCGATAGCAAAAACAGTTCTCATTCACTGCGAACTTACGTCCTGCCAAGTGCTTTAAATATATTTTCTCTTAAATATTCCTGCACCTTCTTACAGAAACTATCATTCCCATTTTCAGAGAGGCAAAATGGCTTTCCCAGTTAGGGAACTAGTCAAAAGCAAGCCAGGAACTGATCCAGGTCTTTTGATTCGAGAGTCTGTGTTCCTAACCCCAATGCCACACTGCTTCCCGTTCTGTGCTGCTGCTAAATCTGAAATTCTCTCTGAAGCATTCAAGGTACGTTACGTCACTATGCTCTTGGCCTTCCCACAGTTCTGGTTTTCTGCACATACATGAGCATGCACATAGAAACTGGAAGGCCAAAAACAGCATTTCCCAGATCCCCTTAAGATAGGGGTGCGACAGGGTTGCGGATGTGTGTCGATCCTGCCAGTGGGAGACAGAGGCTGCTGTTTTACACCAGTGCAGGAGACCAGAGCCTCAGGACGGCAGCACCAGCTAGATTCCACATTCTAGCCTATGCACCGGCTTTGTGGTTGAGCAGTGGCTGGCTGTGGTGGCAGCAACAGTAGTACTCATGGCAGGGCCAGTCTCCCAATTTGGGGTGGCTGCTTAGTTAGGGGAGGGAGGCCCACACTTCACTGTTCCGTACCCTCCACGATGCTCTAAGTGCCCGATTCCCTGCTGGCTTGAGTACCTTTCAGTGATTTCAGTTTACTCCACGGAAACTTGACTGTTTCAAAAGTACATTCCCTGTGATTATTTTTGATCAGAAATATTTTTGATCAAATATTTAATCAGTTATTACCTGTATTTTATACATTAAAAAGAATAAAACTTGTTGAAGTCACAATTCAGTGATACAGCAGAAACTAAGACCCTGGCACTATCCCAAACTGGACCCAGTTGTAACTTAGTAACTTTTACTTATTTTAGAGCCTCAGGCACAAATCTCAATATATCAAAGGGCAAAACCTCTCTCAAAAATGCACATTTCAGACACACAATCACCGCTTTCATGTTCAGATGGAAACGTTGGAAAACATGCTCAGAAATGTTTCAGTCCTTCTCAGTGTCAAAATGATTTATAGTTCCAACCCTGACCTGTTGTGCCTAGTGAAGGGGAAAAAATGTCAAAGTGAACTAACTCTTTCAGTCAGTATAAAGTCTTTAAAGAACAAATCTGAATCATGAAATAGCTTTGCTTCTTCTAGTCAAACTTCATTAAGCAAAGAAAAAAAGGGTAGAACAAATAAACATATACAAGTGAGAGCAAATGGTACTTTTTAAAAAAATATATTTTATTGACTATGCTACCACAGTTGTCCCATTTTTTCTCCCCTTTATTTCCCTCTGCCCCATACCCCCCTCCCACCAGTGTTCCTCCTCCTTAGTTCATGTCCATGGGTCATACATATAAGTTCTTTGGCTTCTCCATTTCCCATACTATTCTTAACCTTCCCCGTCTATTTTGTACCTACCATTTATGCTTCTTATTCTCTGTACCTTTTCCCCTATTATCCCTTTGCCCCCTCCCCACTGATAACCCTCCATTTGATCTCCATTTCTGTGATTCTGTTCCTGTTCTAGTTGTTTGCTTAGTTTGTTTTTGTTATTTTAGTTTCAGTTGTTGATAGTTGTGAGTTTGTTGTCATTTTACTGTTCATATTTTTTATCATATTCTTTTTCTAAGATAAGTCCCTTTAACATTTCACATAATAAGGGCTTGGTGATGATGAATTCCTTGAACTTGACCTTATCTGAGAAGCGCTTTTATCTGCCCTTCCATTCTAAATGATAGCTTTGCTGGACAGAGTAATCTTAGATGTAAGTCCTCGCCTTTCATGACTTCGAATACTTCTTCCCAGTCCCTTCTTCCCTGCAAGGTTTCTTTTGAGAAATCAGCGGACGGTCTTATGGGAAAACCTTTGTAGGTAACTGTCTCCTTTTCTCTTGCTGCTTTTAAGATTCTCTCCTCTTTAATCTTGGGTAATGTAAGTATGATGTGCCTTGGTGTGTGCTTCCTTGGGTCCAACTTCTTTGGGACTCTCTAAGCTTCCTGGACTTCCTGGAAGTCTATTTTCTTTGCCAGATTGGGGAAGTTCTCCTTCATTATTTTTTCAAGTAAGTTTTCAATTTCTTGATTTCTTCTTCTCCTTCTGGCACCCCTATGATTCGAATGTTGGAATGCTAAGTTGTCCTAGAGGTGTCTAAGCCTCTCCCCATTTTTTTGAATTCTTGTTTCTTCATTCTGTTATGGTTGAATGTTTATTTCTTCCACTGGTCCACACCGTTGATTTGAGTCCCAGTTTCCTTCCCTTCACTGTTGGTTCCCTGTATATTTTTCTTTATTTCACTTTGCATAGCCTACATTTTTTCATCTACTTTGCGACCAAATTCAACCAATTCTGTGAGCATCCTGATTATCAGTGTTTTGAACTCTACATCTGATAGGTTGGCTATCTTCAATCCTTGGTTCTATTTTTGGAGTTTTGATCTATTCTTTCATTTGGGCCAGATTTTTTTGTCTCCTCATGCCTGTTACGTAGTAAGGGGCAGAGCCTTAGGTATTCACTAGGGCCAGGCAACCCAGATCACTGCATTGTGGCTCTGTACGTGGGGGAGGGGTCCGAGAGGGAACAATGCCACTTGCTCAGCTCTCAGTTGGCTTTCAGTCACTTCCCCCGCTACCCACAAGCAAATTGGGTCCTTTCTGGTACTGATTCAGGGTTGGGGGGGAATGGTTTTGTGTATGTTCTAGGGCCCTATGGATCTCTCCAACAAACTCTCGTATGAGGCTGGGAGTTTCTCCTGCTGCCTCAACTACTACAGGTTTTTTTAGTGAGAGGTTTGAGGCTTCCTTTTCCCACAGTGGAACCCTGGGTTGTGTGGTCTGTCTCGCTCCCTAGTCGTTCTTCCTGGTTTATGAGCATGCAAATGTGGGACCTCCCGCTCTGCCAGGCGCTGCCTTGCTGCATGTCCTCTCCATCCCAGCTGCCCGTCTCTGCCCCTCCTACCGGTCTGGATGAATGTTTCTTCTTTTCTCATCAGTTGTTGGGCTTCCATACAGTTCGATTTTGTCAGTTCTTGTTGTTTTGGTTTTTAAATTTGTTGTTGTCCTTCTTTTGGTTGTGTGAGGAGGCAAACTGTATCTACCCACACCCCCATCTTGGCCTGAGAGTCTAAAAGGTATTTAGACTCCTTTTAAATGGATACTTATTTTAAAAAACAACATTCTCGCTGAGATAACTGGATATCCATGATGCCCCCACCAAAAAATGATAATATGGAACTTTGACCTAAACCTTACATCTCATACAGAAATTAACTCAAAATGAATCAAAGTCTTAAATGTAAAATATACAACAACCATAAGATCTTAAGAAAAGCCATCATACATTGAACGCCAGAGTATAAAATGATGCAGCCACAGTAGAAAAACATTTCATGGTTTCTCAAAAAGGTAAACATGAATTTCCATGTAACCCAGTAACTCTATTTTTGTATATACCCAAAAGAATTGAAAACATATTTAAACAAGTACATGAGTGTTTATAACAGCACTATTCACAACAGCCAAAGGTGGTAACAATCCATGTGTTCATCAATGGATGAATGGATAATCAAAATGTGGTCTACACACACAATAGAATAGTATTCAATCATAAAAAGAAAATAAGCATGAATACATGCCACAAGGTGGGTGAACCTCAAAATTTTAAGTGAAAGAAGCCAGACACAGAGGTCACATAGTACATGATTCTATTTGCACGAAATATCAAAAATAGTTAAAATCATGGAAACAGAAAGCAGACTAGTGGTTGCCATAGCCTGGGGAGAGGCTAATAGGGAGTGACTGCTCCATGGACACGGGTCTCCTTTGGGGATGGTAACATGTTCTGGAGCTAGATAGAGGAAATGGTTGCGTGACATTGAAAATGTAATAAATGCCACTGCACTGTATACTTTAATATGGTTAATTTAAAGCTTTGTGAATTTTTCCCCCAAAAATAAAAAAGCAAAAAGTAAACCAAAAAAATTCTCTATTAGAAGAAATAATTCAATCTCAACCTTTCGGTAGCTACCAGAAAAGAAAACAAGTTCTATTACTACTTTCAGTGACTCTGCCCCTCCTTCCATGTTAGAGGATGCTCCAGGCACACATTAAAATGCTCAGTTTCAGCTACTGGCAACCAGGCTGGCAGTCCGTGAGGTGGAACCCTGCAGTGCTGCTAAGAACACAGGATGAATCTCCCATGGTGAGCGTAAGGGAAACGAACAGGAGCATTTAAATGGGCTTGGCATTAACAGTTCAATTGGATTCTGAATCGTCTACTCCCTGTCACTAAATCATCAGGTATGTAACCAAAACTTGAATTCTTTATGAAAAATGCACCCTCACTCTTCAACAAAGTGTACTTTTTACTCTGCTAACACCAGTGAGGGGACAGTGAGATGCGAGAAAGAGTTCTTAGAAAATACAGCTTTGGAAATAAAATGTGCATTATCGAATTCAACAATCGTTTGGAGCAATGACATGTACAAATTCTCCAATCAATAAATTATCTTCCTCCACAAGAACATTCAATTACTGAAAATCTTATATTTAATATTTCAGCCAGTTTAAACACACACACACACACACACACACACACACAGAGCAGCTCAGCCCATCACGGTTCACTGGAATCTAAATAAACACCACAGAAGGGGTAAAGAAGTAAAGCTGAGCCCTGGCTGGTGTGGCTCAGTGGATTGAGCGCGGGCTGGAAACCAAAGGCTCGCCGGTTCAATTCCCAGCCAGGGCACATGCCTGGGTTGCAGGCCAGGTCCCCAGTGAGGGCCACGTGAGAGGCAACCACACACTGATGTTTCTCTCCATCTCTTTCTCCCTCCCTTACCTTCTGTCTAAAAATAAATAAATAAAATCTTTAAAAAAATAAAAATTTGAGTGTGGTGTAAGATATTAAAAAAAAAAAAGAAGTAAAGCTGAATAATGTGTTTATATGACTTGTGCTGTGAGGATAGGCTATCATAAGTTATGATTGCAAATACAGAGTTTTTTCAAAATCTCCAGATAAACTCCAGAGTCTATTGTCCAGAAGGACTATGGCTCCTATGACAAGGAAGCTTTCTCTGGAAAGCTGAATACTGTGGAAGTATTTCAAGACATTTGATGATGATAAACAGAATACTATATACCAAAGACAGGCTAGTGAAAAAAATTCCACAGTTTGAATTTCTATTATGGCAACATCTTTACTAGAGAAGGAAATAACTACATAAGATATATATAGAAATGGCTAAAACATGACAAGATTGTTTCAAAACTTAAAGAGAATTTTAAAATCCCAAATAATTTCCACCTGAAGAAGTGTTGAAATTGGAGTCATCCTATGGTTAACAAGCATTATACAACTAGGAGTATTTATTTTGTAAACCAACAATGTTGTCTTTACTTCCTTTTAATGAAGAAAACTAGGTGAAATAACCTGTGAAAGGCCGTTAAGACTGGTGACTAAAATCTCTGAACCACAATTAAGAGCTTTTCCTACTGTTGTTTGACTTACATGAACAGTATAATTCCTGTTTTTAATACTATAGGCAGGAAGCCACTTCCTTGCTGTTTTATGCTGTCCATGAGGGCACAAAGTGAGACTTCAAGATTAAAGACACATACTTTTTTCCCTATACCTAAAACTGAGTCATCTGTGTGTTGTCTCACACACACACACAACCCTGACTGCAAATACTTCAAAAGACTCAAATTTTTTGTTGTTTTTATCACCACTCACCATATCATTCATATCTGAAACATTTGCTAAATATCTAATATGTGCCAAGGACTCTTCTGTATACTAGGTATACAGTAGTAAATAAAAAGATAATAATAGATGCTACATGAGAAAAATGTATAAAATACAAAGTATATTAATGAAAAATGCCAATGGAAACAGAGCTCAAATAAGGAAGGAGCATGTAAAATGCTGAAGTCATGCTAAAATCTAGCTAAGGTGGCCATGGTAGAATAAAGAAGGAAAAGGAAGCGAGAGAATTGTCCTTGCTATCTGGAGGAAGAGCTCCCCTGTCCGGGGAGCAGCAAGTACAACGGCAGCGAGGCAGGAGCGTCCTCGGTGTGTTTGGGGGACGGCAAGGGGCCCGTGTGGCTGGAGCAGACAGATGAGTGAGGGGCTAACGTAGGAGATGATGTCTGGGTGACAATGCAGGTTGATAAGAAGTAGTTGATCTGGATTTGCTCCCTTCTCCTCTGTCTAAAAATAAATCAATAAAATCTTTAAAAAATAAAAATAAAAAATAAAATCCTTCCACAAATCCTATGAATATATTTCAATCAATTCCTTCTTTTGTGTCTTGAAAATCAAACATATCGGGATATGGACATATAATGTCCCTTCCCACTATCCTATCCCTTCCATTTTTGAATATTTGATCATGAACAAACTGTAGAGGCAAAATGTTAGTTTAAAGTTTAGTAAGTATGTGGCAACTTCTTACATAATTTACTCCTTAGATTTCTAGGCATTTCCTATCCAATTATTAGAACATTTTCATTAATTCAAGCTTTTGCTTTATCACATCCATGTTTTCTGGACTACTGGCTTCATCTCACATAAAAAAGAAATAAACCATAGACTGGTAAAAACAACAGTCTCATCCCAAACAGCACTATTATTAGAGGATAAAGCAGCAAAGAATTCCAAGAATTTTATGCACTATATATAAAATAGAACAAACTCATGCTAACTATCTCCATTCATAGGACTGAGTGATTCAGTTGTACCCAAAACAACACACTAAGTGATAAGAGAATTCAAGAGTTAAAGATGTTAGCCTCAGTTGTGGTTGATAGGGTCTACAAGCAATGGAGATGGTATCTGAGCCACTGTGTTCCAGGGAGGGAACATCCATGATGTGAATAAAGAAGTGTGAGGAAAATCGCCATGCAACTCTTACCCAGTTAAGAGTTAACGTGGGTTTTAGGGTACGTAACCAACCTGCAGTCTTTTCAGCTCACAAGCATCTGAACAGAGCATACACAGAGATTCAATCCTTGTTTCCACTCATTGGTTGGGCGGTGACAAGCAGCATAAACATAGACTTTCTGGTTTTATAAGAACTAGCATAAATAGTTAAAATGGACTCTCCTTTGTAACGGAACGAGGAAGAAAGTAAGAATGTGGTTATGAACACCACTCACTAAGTGAAATGAGGAAGTGGCAGCACTATATTTGCATTTTATGATCCCAAGCAAGCACTCTCCCTCACCTCTTTCCAGTGTCACACTTTCTATGTGCCTCTCCCTGGGCTACATCTAATCTAGCATCAGAAAACAAACAGGATCGCCCGTGAGGCTGAATGATCTTTCTTTCCCTCTGAAAGTAATATTGCTGATTAGTTCCTCCAAGAATTATTTCCTGATTAACTCCATACTATGCAGTTTACTTTTTTATTCTAAATCGGCATACAATTCAAGCACTATTTACCTGGATAGAGCTCTGCAAAGGCCCGTAAGTCCAAAGTGTTAATGTTTCTTCAACAAAATAGAAGCTACTGAAGGAAAAAAAAATCTATGTTCCAATTTTTTCACACAGTTAAGTACCCACATATAACCCCAATATTGAAACAGTCAATTTACCCTGAAACATGAAACAAGTTTCTAAGATACTGTACTCCTTTACAAAGTATTCAGATGAATCCCTGCCTCCTTTCCTTCCTTCCTTCCTTCCATTCATAACACTTGACAGAGCACCAGTGGTGCAAACTCTGTGGTCATCTCCTGCTCAGAAGCTGCACAGGACTTCTCGATTCCTATCAAACTTCTTAGTACCTCATTCAAAACAGTTTCTCATACACCCACATTCTGTGTTCTCCCAAACACTCCTCACGCCTTTGCTTACACTATCCTCTCACCAGGAATGCTCTCTACACCACAGTCAGCGGGCCCCTGCTCCCACTTCTACATGTCATTTATTAGGTCTCTATAGTGTGTTGACACTATGAGAGGTCCCTATAGATAAAGATTTTCTAGTTTGAATATGTGAATAAAACTTTAGCTCCCATCAGTCATTACTGCCACCAATTCAGTCTGCGAGCAAAATACCGTCTGTAAACACGAAACGGCAGCATCACACAACACAGTAAGTGCAGAGTGAGCTCTGAGTTACAGTAAGTAAGCCACACCTGAGGGATGTAAAAAAGACATCAACATGCTGTGGATGCACACTAGCTGGGAAGTCTACTTGGGACGCACACGAGTAGAAAAAAAGGAGAGTCAAAGATGTTTTTAATTCGTTCTGGTTTTTGGTGATGAGAATTAGTTCGGCCAACTGGATCAAGTTCTGAATGCAGGGCCTGCCTGCACTGGGTATTCAAAAAAATACCTTCTTAAAGAAATTAACTTGTGGAGGCATTTCAGGGCGACGAGTAAGATAGCCAACTTGTGGTGCCAGGGCGGGGAAGGGTGCAGAATGGGTGAGACAAGAGAGAAGAATGCCTGGGTCCTGAGTTCGCCGAGGGCCAGAATCTTGGGCCAACACACTGACTGGTTTTGGCTTCCTAGGTGCTGGAGAGGGCCTTCTCCTCCCCACGTTTCTGGACACCCCCACGTGACGACAAGCCATTCTCAGTGTTTCCTGGCTCCTCTCTGGGTGGTGACCTTGCCGCCACTGCATCTGCCTCTCTCCTCTAACACAGCACAAAAGTGAGAGGGATAAGAGACAGAAAGAAGCTAACTTCTGATTCCCTTCTATAATCGAATACATTCCCTGGGCTGGAGCACAACCTCTCCATATTTCACACGCCAAGAACAAGTTTCTTTTTCATAAAATCAGGCATTTCCACCCTAACTAAATTTATTTTTGAGACCAGGTAATATATGGATATTGTACAAAACTCTAGAGGCACAAAGGCGTATACAGAGAAAAGTAAGTGAATTAGGTTGCCCTCCCCAGAGACACCATTGTCCCTTCTGTTTACCATTACTAACACAAGGCTGTCTTCTACTATGAACACAGTGGTTCAGCCGCCTTCTGCTTTAGGGCTTGTTTGTTTGGGGAGAGGAACTGACCTGCGACCCAGACATCTATGCATAACGTGTCTATGAGAAAACACATCATGAGCTCTAAGAACGTAATCTTTTCAGATGACTGTGGACACAACCTGGGACACAGTATGGCATTGTGAAGAGAAAGAACATGGCTTTGGCACTTCGCCAACCTGTGTCTGCACACCAGCTCCGAAACGAGGCAGCTTAGGAAAAATTACTTAACTTGTGAATGTTAGTTTTCTTATCCATAAAATAGGAATAGGCTCTTGTGATGATTAAATTATGTTAAATGCTTTATTTCCTCCACGCCTTCAACCTTGTTTTCAACTTTCTTTGTGGAATGTTTTCTTTTATTACATCTGGAATATTTTTATTTTAATGTGTACCAACATATATAAAGAAAAAAATGAGTGAAAATACAAAGATTTCTAAAACAGGCTTGTATTTACAGAATTAAAAACCCTCTAACAATTACCTTTTGTTCTTCTCTTTCTGTTGCATGGTGACATTTTTCAATTCTCCAATGCCTTAGGAAATCTCGAAGATACCCGAAGAGGGTGAGCACCCCATACCCCACATATGTAAGCACAGCAACCAGCATTGGTGTTTCTTCAAAAGCTTCATTAAATGGTCTCTTATATAGTCCTCCATTTTGTGTAATGTGATGGATCTGAAAGGGAGATTTACAATGCTTATTTCAATCACACCAAGAAAGAAATCTGTGCTTAAAAATCTCAGTAGTCATTACAGATTTGTATAATTATATGTTCAGAATTCTCTTAGTTAAAAAAATACCCACTAAGATTTAAGCAGGGCATACTTTTTTTCGAAAGAAATAAGTCAGTCTATTCAGATGAACAGCAAAAAAGGAGAAACAGAGGGAGAGGGACTGCCTAAGAACAATGCCTAACTGACCTCTGTCGTTACTTGATTTCATGAAATAGATCCTAAAATACTATGGCTGGAGAATACATAATTTCCTTTGCTCTAATAAAGAAAAGAAGAACTACTGGGGGAAACACTTTGTAAAAGATATAACTGTCTAACCACTACACTATACACCTGAAACTAATACAAAATAATGTTGAATGTAAACTGTAATAGAAAAAAAACCAAAAATATATAAATCAACAAAGAGAAAGTCTATCCTGAAAAGTAGTATGTCAGCTTATAAATGAAGTGATTACAAGTACATTCAACACTGTCTGGTGTGGGTCAGTGGCTTGAGTGTTGCCTTCGAACTGAAAGGTCGCAGATTCAATTCCCAGTCGGGACACATGCCTGGTTGTGGTCCAGGTCCCCAGTTGGGGGGTGTGCGAAAGGCAACCAACTGATGTCTCTTTCGCACGTGGATGTTTCTCTCTCTCTACTTCTTCCTTCCTTTCCTTCTCTCTAAAAATAAATAACTAAAATTTTTAAAAAGTCAATCCAGTTTTAGAATATTTGTAAATGTTTTACTGATCCATGTTCTTAAAGCCACTCAGCCATAGTACTCTAAAAATCAGCATTAGGCCCCTCTGAAAACGCATGGTTCATATCAGCCTTTCTTTTCAGCGGTAACACAAATAAATTATATACAAAAAGTAAAATGCTTATTTTGTGAGTGGTCTAGCATTACAAAAAAGTAGAAAGTGAAATCCAACACAAGGGGAAAACCGTTACAATGATCAGTAACTATCACAAAATCATTCTGCCCCTTCATCTAAGTATCTATTCAAACACTGTAAGATTATCGCTGGTTCATTTATCCTTTGAGGAACTCAGATATTAATATACAGATACCAAGTCACTGTACTTTTGATCTCATAACTTAAAGCTTTTTACTTGTTGGTCAATTTTAATAGAAACCTTATTTTACAGGAAAAACCCACTAGAGCATTTTGTGTGCTAACTTTAATCTTACTTGAAACGAGAGAGCAGTGAGGACAATCGAATTTACCAGGAGCATACTTTTCCGTTGAGCCCTGTACTAGAGTTAAGGAAAGTCCCAAAGGAATAAAAGGTCTTCTCTCTCAGACAACCTGATCAGAGATATGATACAAACTGATAAGAACAAATTTAAAAAAATTTACAAAACTATAGAAACTAATATATGTACATGCCCCAGGGCTAAATATGTTTTAGAATATTGTACCCTGGTATTAGTTTGGGAAAGTTATGTGAATGCTGCAATTTATAACAGTTTGGAAAAAAAATAGTTGTATTTGACAAAGACAAAAGACATTCAGATAAGCATGATACATGGAACCTGTTGGTACTGACTCAATTTGATGGTCTAAAGAACTTAATGAAAACTATCTATAAAACTAGTTTAAGCCCTGGCTGGTGTAGCTCAGTGGATTGAGCGCGGCTGGGAACCAGAGGGTCCCGGTTCGATTCCCAGTCGGGGCACATGCCTGGGTTGCAGGCCAGGTCCCCAGTGGGGGCCATGTGAGAGGCAACCACACATTGCTGTTTCTCCCACTCTTTCTCCCTCCCTCCTCCTCTCTCTAAAAATAAATAAATAAAATCTTAAAAAAAACGCCACTAGTTTAAGTTTTTATCAATTTCTCCCCTAAAGGTATTTACGTTTGTGGCAATATTTAATACTTTTATGTAGAAGGTTGTAATATGTTTAGAAGAGAATAGCTAGAAATGAGCCACTATCCGAAAACAGAAAATTTTAAAATTAACAATATAACACATAAACTATTAAGCTGAACAAAATCAAAAACACTCAAAACACAAGAAAAGTAAACACTGATCATCTCTTTAAAAAAGCCAATCTAAAAATATTTTGCCATACCAGTACCCAATCTCCTGAACTCTGTAATTGTTTAAACTATTTTCTCTCAATTGAACATAAAAGTAAAAAGTGAGGCAATTTTCAGAGATCCTAAACCTAACAAATGTGTGGCAGATTTATTTGTCAGGAATGCTGTAGGTGGATCTCTTTAAAAGATATTCTCCTGGATTTGAGACACACCCACACCAGCAGGACCAAGTAAATGCATCCAGCTGGTTGGACTGTCCAGGAAGAAGGAAGTTAAACCATTAGTTTGGTTTTAAATACTATGTGATTGTATCACAGCCACATTTAAAATTAAATGCATTTTAAGGAACTGAGATTCAACTATGAAGGAACTTTGGGAATGAGCCTCAATCAAAAACATAGGTCACTCTTCTGTTTCACTGAATCTGCTGTTGATTCTAATGTGTTTTTTTTTAATATATTTTATTGATTGAGCTATTACAGCTGTCCCATTTCTCCCCCCCTTTATTCCCCTCTGCCCTACATACCCCTCCCCCCACTTCCCCCCTCTTTAGTTTTTGTCCATGGGTCATACACATACGTTCTTTGGCTTCTACATTTCCTATACTATTCTTAACCTCCCTCTGTCTGTTTTCTATCCATCATTTATGCTACTTATTCTCTGTACCTTTTCCCTCTCTCTCTCCCTCTCACTCCCCTGTTGATAACCCTCCCTGTCTTATATAAATCCCTTTAACATTTCGTATAATAAAGGCTGGGTGATGATGAACTCCTTGAACTTGACCTTATCTGAGAAGCACTTTATCTGCCCTTCCATTCTAAATGAAAGCTTTGCTGGATAGAGTAATCTTGGATGTAGGTCCTTGCCTTTCATGACTTGGTAAACTTCTTTCCAGCCCCTTCTTGCCTGTAAAGTCTCTTTTGAGAAATCAGCTGACAGTCTTATGGGAACTCCTTTGTGGGTAATTGTCCTCTTTTCTCTTGCTGCTTCTAAGATTCTCTCCTTATTTTTAATCTTGGGTAATGTCATTATGATGTGCCTTGGTGTGTTCCTCTTTGGGTCCAACTTCTTTGGGACTCTCTGAGCTTCCTGGACTTCCTGGAAGTATATTTCCTTTGCCAGATTGAGGAAGTTCTCCTTCATTATTTGCTCAAATAAGTTTTCAACCCCTTGGTCTTCCTCTTCCCCTTCTGGAATCCCTATAATTCAGATGTTGGAACGTTTAACACATTGTAGTTGGGAAACGTATTTATACGCTTTACGTTGTCTGGTGGTGGAGTGCGGGACATGTATAAATACGTGTTTTGTAGACTAGTGGTAGAATGCAGGTAACGGATAAATATGTTTATTTTTATACTTTTTTATTGCTCTAAAGGGATGCTAACATGCAGATATACAAATTCCAAAGGACAAAATTTGGGTCTCTTTAACACAGACAATGGTGAATTATGTATGTATGTTTTAACGATTATCATACAAAAAAACACTACTAAAACTTCATTCTTTTTTTACATACGATTAACACAACAAAAAACACTACTAAAACTTCATTCTTCTTTTTTTACAATGAAGTTTAAGAAACTTCATTCTTTCTTTTTTTTACACATTTTACGTACTTTTTTCCAAAATATTTTCAATAACTCGGAATTTTTACATATTTTATTACTTTTATTTCAATTTCCAGTGAGTTTTCCAGTATTTGTCTGTTTAAAATTTAAGAAAAATAATTCAGTATACATTTTATAGTAAATCACAAAAAGTTTCATTGAAAAAAATATGTAAAACTAAAGTTATCATAATTTTACTGAATGTTGCCATTTACACAAAACATTAGCAAAAATGGCCTGCTCCACCTGTTAGTTTGCGATAAAAGCTACCCGCACTCCAGATGTCCTGGAGGTTCCTAAGCCTCTCCTCAGTTTTTTTGAATTCTTGTTTCTTCATTCTTTTCTGGTTGAATGTTTTTTTTCTTTCTTCTGGTCCACACCATTGATTTGAGTCCCAGTTTCCTTCCCATCCCTATTGGTTCCCTGCACATTTCCCCTCATTTCATTTAGCGTATTCTTCACTTTTTCATCTAATTTGCAACCAAATTCAACCAATCCTGTGAGCATCCTGATTACCGGTGTTTTGAACTGTGCATCTGATACGTTGGCTATCCTTTCGTGGCTTAGTTGTATTTTTTTTGGAGGTTTGATCTGCTCTTTCATTTGGGCCATTTTTTTTCTCTCTCTCAGCAAGCCTGTTACGTATAAGGAGGTGAAGCCTTAGGTGTTCACCAGGGTGGGGCAACCCACGTCACTGCATTGTGACGCTGTCTGTGGGGAAGGGGGTCTGAGAGGGCACAATGGCGCTTGCTCTGCTCTCTGTCGGCTTTCAGTCACTTCCCCCGCTACCCACAAGCAAATTTGGCCCATCTGTTACTGATTCCCACAAGGGTGGGCTTGTCCTAGGACCCTGTGGGTCTCTCCAACGAACTCCTCTGTGAGGCTGGGAGTTCCTCCCGCTGCCGCCTCAACCCCCACAGGTGTTTCCAACTGGTGGTTTGAGGTTTTATTTCCCTGTGCTGGGCCCCTGGGATGCACGGTCTGCTCCAACCTTCAGCTTTTTTCTCCTGGTTTATCTGTGCGCGAATGTGGATAGTCCACTCTACTAGCCTTGGTCCTGCCGGGTCTGGGTCCACCAGGCACGTTCCTCCTGGCCTGCTACAGCATTGCACGCCCTGCTCCACAAACCTCTGTCTCCCCATGCACCTGGCTCTGCCCCGCTTACCGGTCTGGATGAACGTGTCTTTAACTCTTTGGTTGTCGGACTTCCAAAAAGTTTGATTTTCTGTCAGTTCTGGTTGTTTTTTGTTTTTAAATTGTTGTTGTCTGTCTTTTGGTTGTACAAGGAGGCACAGCGTGTCTACCTACGCCTCCATCTTGGTCGGAAGTCTCCTCTAATGTGTTCCTGACTGTGTGTGCGTGCATGTGGTTTCTCTCTTTGTGTAAGTTCTCACTGAGTTCATCTACTCTTCCCTTAAGTTCATCAAGCATCCTTATAGCCAGTGGTTGAACTCTGTGTCTGGCAGATTGCTTGCTTCCATTTCCTGAGTTTTTATCTCTGGAGATTTCTCTTGTTCTTTCATTTGGGGCATGTTTGTCTCCTCACTTTGGCTGCCTCCCTGTGTTTGTTTCTACATATTCGGTAGATCTACTATATCTCCCAGTCTTGGTAGGGTGGCCTTATATAGTAGTTGTCCTGTGGGGCCCTGTGGCGAAGTTCCCCTGGTCACTTGAGATGGGTGTTCCAGGGGTGTCCCATGTGTGGGATGTATGTGTCCTCCTGTTGTAGTTGAGAGTTGACCATTGTTGGCACATCAATGAGCAGGACTGGCCTTTCAGGCCGACTGGCTGTAAAGATGAGCTGGGACAAGCTGTTGTGTGGAGGGGGGACCCCGCAGAGTGGGATTCGTTTTAGTGGTGCTCTGGTGCCTGCTGCAGCTCTGGTGAAAAACACAGGTCACTCTGATCATTCAAGGTCAGAATGGACAAGCCAAATGATATGCAAACCTCCTGACAGGTGAAAAGATCTTAGAACTCAGAGAACAAAATTACTTGATCTTCAAGTACTGATGTTAAACGTTATCTCCGATGTTATCACCTAATACAATGTTCCATAAGGGAAAGCACCAGTTTTGCTCATTACTGCACATCTAGCACTCAGGATGGTATTTATTAAGTGCTAACAAGTAGTAGGTACTCAATTATGTCTCCTTTTATTAGTATTAGTATTATAGAAAGTAGCACCTTATAGGATATTTGTTAAATGAGTGAAAATGCACAGTATGGTCTTTGCTCTTTCAACAACAAGTACCGTCATAGAAGGCATTAGGTAAGTTGCAGTGATTATACAATTAATATTAGGGCTTTTCTAGAACCCAGATCTGACATCGTTTAGTTCTCAACTGGACCAGAGACCAGATTCACTCTAAACAAAACATGGGCTACAAACTCACACAGTGTATTTCACCATGAAAGAGGGCTTTAAGGAGCCTTGTATTCATTCTAATTTGAGAATCACACTGTCAACAAAGCAATCAAGAAAAATATAAGCATATCATTCCCTCCAGATTAAAAAAACAATCTACTGACATTACGCAGAAAAAAATGTGATATTGTTAGCAGTGCTATTAATCAAGGTAGATTTAAGAACTCCAGTGAATACCAAGATGCACTTGCTTAAACATTAATATTGTTTTTCAAGAAAGTGGAAAAAAATGTTAAAGGAAGAAATTTTTTTCAGTCAAGATTATAAGTTCATCAACATAAAACACATTAGGGGACAAGGGGAAGGCAAAAAAAAAAAATCAAACTAAAAAACCATTTTGTTCACATGCCTGTAGACTATCAACCATACTTATAAGTAGCTGAAAAGGTGCTCCCAACCAAAGCAATAATGGAGTGTGGTATAACAAAAAGATAAAACCATGCACTAAATATATATGCACGAAAATCATCTGGAAGGAGATACAAGAAACTGGAGTGGGGAGTGGGATGAGGGAAGGAAGCATACTTCCTTATAACCCTCTGAACCAATTTATTTTTCTTTTTTTACAAACAGTGTGTATTACCGAATTTTTGTTCATAGATTTATTTTTAAAAGGTTTAAACTAAATTTTCTCACTGATTTTATTCACTATTTGGATGAAAACTGAGTAATAAAAGCAACATACACTTCTCATCATAACCTCAGGTCACATCAGTCTACACTCTAGAGAATTCTCATCTACTTGTTCGATCTCAAATGGACTTGACGTGCTGAGGAATAAGTACAAGTTTGCATTTCAATCCCCAATTTTTTCCCCAGAACTCCAAATTTACATTTCCACCTGCCTCCTATGTAGCTCCACTTAGACATCCCAAATTCAACCAGTCTGAAGCTGAACGTATCTCGCCATCTGAACTCCTCCCTCAATTAAAACCTGATCCTCCTCTCTCGATTACCTAGCTGCTTGACAGAATCGCCATCCAGTCTACCCAGTCTCCCAAGTCTGGAGTCACCTTCAGCTCCACTTTATTTTCTGGCTTCTATCTAGAACTAGTAATGAATTTTCATGCCTTAGTTCAAGACTTTTTCATGAGGCACCAGGGAATTTCAAGAAGGCTGGAAATGTTCTAATCTTGAGAGAAGCATTGGAGACACCATATACTTACAGTTAAAGAATCATGGAGTTTTGTACACCTAGTATACTTTATGCACTTAACTGAATGCATGCTACTCCTCAATTTAAAAACAAAGCCTCAGTGCCTCCTCCCTCAGTGGACACTGTGACCCCTTCCTTCCCACTGAGTTTCCCTGCCACCAAGAACCTCCCCCACACTCCAATTATCCTTGCAGTCACACCAAACTTCTTGCCACATTCTTCCAAAAAAGAATCCCCCGCTAGAAGGAGAGAAAATCTTCTGATACTGATAAGTCAATGACTAGTGTCCAATATTGAATGTTAGTTAGAATATGGAGGTAAACTCCGAAAGAGTCTGCTAAAATAGAAAGTAGTGTCCTAGCTGGGTAGTTCAGTTGGTTAGATCATCATCCTGGTACACTAAGGTTGTGGTTCAATCCCCAGTCAGGGCACATACAAGAATCAACCAATGAATGCATAAATAGGTGGAACAACAAATCAATGTCTGTGTCTCTTTCTTGAACCAATAAATAACAATTTAAAAAGAAAAAACAAGAAAGTACTTACCTCTGAAGATGGGGAAAAAGGGCAGAAGACTGTTGGTACATTTCAAAACGAGCCTTGTGGAACCACCTGATGCTGGGAATTCTTAGGTCCCACCGCACTGGCTACTTTGGCTATGAATGTTTACTACTTTCAAGACTAAGAAAGAATGTCCCCAAAGGCAATTCAGAGATTATCAAGGTTCCGGGGGAACTTGCCTCAGATTCAACAGTTCAGAGACTCTGAGGGGCAGCCTGGAGCATGGGGCGTTGTGGGGGAGGGGAACACATGACCTTCCAATAGGTCCAGAGGACAGAGCACCAAGCACTGAACCAAAAAAAGATTATTCTTGAGCCTTAAGATCTCATGGAATTTGCCTAGCTAAATTTTGGACTTGGCTGGGACCTGTGATCTCTTTCTGCCCTCTGATTTCTCCCTTTTGAAATGAAACTGTCTATCTTCTGCCTGTCCCACCACAGAATTTTGGTAGCACATAACTTATATGGTTTCACGGGTTCACAGCTGGACAAAAATTCCGTCTCAGGATGAATTATCTCAAATCTCACTTGTATCAGATTTAGATGATACTTACATGAGACTACGCACTTTAGACTTCAGAGTTGATGGCTGAATGAGTTAAGACTTCCAGGGCTATTGTGATGGAATTAATATATTTTGCGTGCAAGACGGACATGATGTGGGGGAATCCATGGGCAAAACATTATAAGATGAATGTTTGTGTCCTGCCCACTAAATGCAGAGGTTGAAGCCCTACCTCCCAAAGTACTGATATTTGAAAGTGGGCTCTTAGGAGGTAATTAGGTTCAGATTAGGTCATGAGGGTGGGGCCCTCATGATATGGTTAGGACCCTTATAAGAAAAATAAGCTGAGATCTCCACTGAGGAAAGGCCATGCATGCACTCTATGAGAGAGTTGCCATCTACAAGCCACGAAGACAACCCTAACCAAGAGTCGAATCTGCCAGCACCTTGTCCTTGGACTTCCTGGTCTCTAGAACCATAAGCAATAAATGTCTGTTGTTTAAGCTACCCGGTCTATGGTACTTTGTTCCAGCAGCCTGAAGTACGATAGAGATGAAGACACATAATGCATACAATGTACTCTCAACTGGTTTAGGAAAAAATAGTTATGTGCATGTGTACATGTAAAGAGAATGGTGGAGAATTTTCTTCATGAACCATTTATAAGTCAGCTGCAGTTATTATATATCTTTACCTTTTTTTTTTTTGATGAATCTATTTTTTTAGACAGAGGGGAAGGGTGGGAGAAAGAGAGGGAGAGAAACATCAATGTGTGGTTGCCTCTTGTGTGCCCCCTACCGGGGAGCTGGCCCACAACCCCGGCATGTGCCCTGACTGGTAACTGAACTGGTGACCCTTTGGCTCGCAGACCGGTGCCCAATCCGCTAAGCCACACCAGCCAGGGCTGTAACTCTACCTTTTAATACTTCAGTGTGTAAGTCTTAAAAACAAAGACACTCTCTCACATAACTACAGAGCAACTGTCAAAATCAGAAAATTGATAGAATACTAATAACTAGCCTGAAGACTTAATTAATTTAACTTTTGCCAGTTGTCCTAATGTTCTTGACAGCAAAAGAAAGTCCTGGATTATGTGTTGCATTCTGTCTCTTTGGTTTCAGAAAAGAAAAAGAAATAAATTTTGATTACACTGTAAACAGACGTGGTCCTGAGCAGAGGTTTCAATAATCCCATGAAAGGACACAAAGTAACTATGTAATGATGCAATAATGGGGAAGTAATCATTGGGAAACAGCATACACTTCCAATATAAATATAAAACCACATAAGCATCTTTGTTTAAAGCAAATAAACACATTCCTGCTGAGGGTGACAGTGGGATGACAGAACCTGCCTTTACCACAGAGACTGCCCACCTGGTGGACAATTTGGAACATTGTATTAAAAAAATTAATCTCCAAAACGAACTACCCATTATTCTTCAACAATCAAAGGACTGTTACTATGCTTTTTCTACTAAATAAACCCTATTCATTTCCAGTGGTATAGTCTGTTGTTCCTTGAAAGAAGTTCTGCTGAAATGGTCTTTTCTTGGAATTTTATTGCAATGTACTAGCCTCTCCCTACTGCATACCATACATACTAGAAAAAACAGCTCGGAGCTTTGTGCCTGTCACACAAGCTAGTCCATTCTCTGAACATATATTTTCAGGAGAATCCTCTTTTGGGGGCAGGCAAATTTTGAAAAATAGGGAGCACATTTTTTTTTCTTGCCAACAGGATAAACTCCCTAATTTTTGTCAATTAAGTGTCTTGTATAGAATGAACTGAAAAGTGCTTCAGAAGCAATCTGTAAACAAATTTGTATTTTGACATTACCATTTTCCTACTGAAAATCCAAAAATGGAGACCTCAAAGTACACGTGCATCGGGACATTTCAGGTCAGTGGTACCCCGTGCTCTCTGTGCAGTGATGCTCTGCATGAGTATGGCCACTCTCGCTTGCCACCCACATCTCCTCTGCAGCACTTTCCTACCCCTAGATAAGCATCATGGCATAACAGATGATGCAACAGTCAGATCTGAGTACCAGTGCAGCTCTGCCACAGGTTCTGCACTTTTATCAGAGTTCTCTTCCACCTCTAACATGTTCTGGGCCTCCAACACCATGCCTTCCACACAGCCCCTCCACAACACTCCACCCAGATTTTGGAAAGAACACCAGCTAGAGAGGCAACGTGGTACACATGAATTTTCCTTCTCTGGGAACACACCCTGATACATGGGGGTGAGCCCCTGGCGGTGACAGCTGTGCAATATGATATATTTCCTGGGTCATAACTGGCTGACACAGGGTAAGCACCCATGCCAAAATGAACCCAACAAACCCTTCTCATTGGGATTTAAAATTTCAATGGAGAGTCTGAAGGGCACTGGACCAATATCCCAGAGAAAAGGTCCATAAACTCCTGCCACCAAAGTCCCAATTACTGTGCCATATCTTGCATTTCTTTCTGAGACAGTTGTTCAGTTTTTTTGCATACCTATTATCCTTGCAATACACCACCTTTTTGTTTAGCTAGAGTCAGTTTCTGTTGTTATCAATGGAAAGAAATCTAATAGACACAGATTCTATGTTAAAATCTCTTAGAACTTCTTTTCTACACTTACTGGATACTTACATGTTAGCATAGCCTGCAAATTTTTAGGGCTTCAGTAATTTTTTTAATGGCTCCCGACTTTGTCAATGTTATGCATTTGGAACACTGTTCACTGTCTTATCTAGCGTAAGGGACACCTGGTTCAGAATTATAAATAAGTACTTTCCCATACTGAGGGACATCAGATTCTAATTGCCTACTATAACTAACCTCTTCTCAGGTTCTCATTAATGCATATGAAGTTAGCCACCTCCCCCTGCAAAAAATCAGAACTAGTATGTAAG
Organism: Micronycteris hirsuta; assembly: GCA_004026765.1. NCBI lineage: Eukaryota > Metazoa > Chordata > Mammalia > Chiroptera > Phyllostomidae > Micronycteris > Micronycteris hirsuta. The sequence goes on from PVJI01024194.1 coordinate 21,594, forward strand.
AAAAGGCAACAAAAGACCACAAACCAAAATTCAGACAGTGCCTGACTACAAAGAACATGTTCATAACCATTAAACAAGACTAACTCTTTCATAATAAGAGCAATCAAACAAAAGAAACATATTATATTATTTAACACAAGATTTTAAGAAAATTGACTACTTGGGGAAAAACTCAACTTAGAACTTCTGATACCATACTGTGGCAGAAAGCATTAACTGGTCCCCCCGTATAGATTCTCCCTTCTCTTCCCCTCAGTAAGGGAATCTCTGTTTTATCTGGGTACGTGACCACCCGACCACAAACTACATTTCCCAGTCTCTCTTGCCGCTGAAGTAGCTTTTGGTGTGAAATTCTGGCCAATAAGAAGTGAACAGAAGAGGACTTCCGGCAAGATGGCGGCATAGGTGAATGCGCCGTGCCTCCTCGCACAACCAAACAAGGAAAAAACCAGAAATTTACCCAACCAAAAACAGCCAGATCTGACAGAAAATCGAATTGAGAGGAAGTCCGACAACCAAGGCATTAAAGAAGATACATTCATCCAGTCTGGTGAGCTGGGAGGAGCAGGGCGGAGGGAGAGCGCTCAGCGACCCTGAGGTGAGCTGGTGAGCAGACAGCAAGACCGCATTTAGAAGGGCGGTTCCCGCAGGGCTGCAGTACACCAAGATGGGAGTGCCTGACCTAAGCACGGCCAGCGCCTGGCTCATCAGGACCCAGCGGGGCTGAGACTGGTGGACC
>PVJI01024195.1:0-22323 GCA_004026765.1 Micronycteris hirsuta
TAAAATGAAAGGTAATTACATAATCTCTAGGGACCCTTCCAGATTTTTAATTTTTATGCCTTATATTTTTTCTTCTCTATCATATTAATAACTTTTTATTGCACACAAAACTGGTTCAATATTTACAGGCTTTAAAAATCTGAATCATTTGAATTAGTATGATTTCACCCAATTGTCATTAGATCAGATAATCTCCTTTAACTAGGATCACTGCTAAATAGAAAACTTTTGCCAAATTTTCATACTGAAATTAATTTCCTGAACAATAGGTAAATAAAATAAGATTATTTCTTTTTAGTTAGGTTGTATAATAAAAAGCCTGAATATTTTAATCCTCTTAAGCAAACTCTTGGATTTAAAATCCAAATCTACCAGTTTAATCAGTCATTTTGTATAATATTTAGGTAACTAGTTTATTCATTGATTAATTCGGAAGATATTTATTGGGCCTACTATGTGCTAGACAGCGTTCTAAGGGATGGAACTAAACAGGTGAACAAAACAATACCACATTCATTTATGTCCCAGCCTATGTCAGTACTTTATTCCTTTTAATTACTAAATGTAAGGGTAATACCACATTTTGTAAAAGTATATGTTCATGAGTTGCTCAACATTTGCATTGTTTCTGATTTTTGCCTATTATGAATACTGCTCTTAGGAAAATTCAGGTACAAGTCTTTCGTGGAGATAATGTTTGCGTTTCTCTTGGGTATTGGGTATATACCTGAGAATGGAATTGCTGGACCATAAGGTAAAATTATATTTAACTTTTTTCTTAATCTTCACCCGAGGACATGTTTTTATTGATTTTAGAAGGAGAGGAAGGGGGAGATGTGAAAGACAAATATCAGTCAGTTGCCTTCTGTATGTGCCCCAACTGGGAATCAAACCTGCAACCTAGGTATATACCCTGACTGGGAAATCAAACCCCCAACCTTTTGGTGTATGGGTGACGCTTCAACCAATTGAGCCACCTGGCCAGGGCTATATTGAACTTATAAGAAACTGCCAGACTGTTTTCAAAGTGGCAGTACATTCTATATTCCCACCTCCAACATGTTCGGATTTCAGTGGCTCCATGTGCTTGCTAACTAACACTCGATGCTGATTCCAGCTTTGGTTAGAGCCATCCTAGTGGGTGTAAGTGGCGTCTCATTGCGGTTCTAATTCGCATTTCCCTCATAATTCATGATGGAGCGTACTGTTTTCATATGCTCATTGTTCATTTGTATATCTTTGGGAAAATAGTCAAATCTTTTGCCCTTATTTTAATTCGGTTATTTGTCTTATTCAGTTGTATATTATTTGTATATTTTGTATACAAGTCCTTTATTAGATGTGTTATTTGTAAATATTTTTCGCCTATCTGTGGCTTCACTTTTTCTTCAGGATGTCTTTTAAAAAATTTTTTCATTTTCATTCTTTTTTTTTTTTTTTGATGCTTTTGATGTTGTATGTAAGAAATCTTTGCCTAACCCAAAGTCTTGAAGATTTACCCCTATGTTTTCTTCTAAGAGTTTAATAGTTTAAGCCCTTACCTTTAGGTCTACAATCCATTTGGAATTGATTTTTTTATATGGTATGAGGAACCTTTACTTAAATGAATTGGTTGGACAGATTTAGTAACATGAAAGTATTCAATATCTGAGAACTCTTATTTTATCACATTTTTTCTCTCTTGTTTTACTTACCATTAAGATAAGAGAACTGAGAAAGTTCTATTTCATTCCCTCCACAAACATCATCTGCTACAATTTAATTAACACATTCCTGAAGCAAGTATTTCTGGATAGAAAAAGCTGAAAATGATAGATAAATACTTTTATTTTAGTGTGTTTCTAACTTTTAATAATTATAACTGAAACTTTAAATATCCATATAAATTACCTTAGTTTGTTTTTTCAGCATGTAAAAATTACTATAAATTCTGATTCCAATTGGGGTGATTTGAAACCTGAAATTTAAGTTGAGATAGATTCCTTTTAAAAAGTATATGTTAAAGTTTTAATTTTATATGAAAATACAAGTCATTCTACTTCTATTTAACTCTGAAATGATTTATTTTTTATTTCACCATTTTCATTCTGGACGATAAATCTTTAATAGTGACTCACTGCCTGAATTTAAAGCAAACTAAAGTGTGAAAACACTTTCTTTATTTGTATTTTCAAGTGAATAGCAGTTAAGAAAAATAGAAATCAGATATCCTGATTGAAAATGTTTTAAGCCCCTGGCCTGGTAGCTCAGGTGATTAGAGCATCATCCCCACACACCACAGTTGTAAGTTTGATCCCCAGCCAGGGCACATTCAAGAATCAACCAATGAATGCATAAATAAGTGGAATGACAAATCAGTGTCTCTTTCTCTCTCTCAAATCAGTATTTTTTTTAAAAACGTAACAAAAAAGAAACTTAAAATTTAATGTCATTCTTAAAAGTCATATAAAACTTAAAAACTGTTTTATCATAGCCTATGATGGTGTGGACAATAATATTTCATCTGGGGAAAGTCTAAAGCACTCATTCTGACTCTGCAGTTGGTGACCACAGAGACAACAGTCAAACATCTCTGACCTCCGTATCTCGCTCTGCGTCTGCTAGGAATTGCTTTCTTGACCCCTTAGGTGTGGCCAGTGCGTCACATCTTATTGTGCTCTTTAGTTAATCCATTTAAAGTTTTTATAAACTCAGTATTTTAGCTTTGCTTCATGCAGAAAAGTACGTGGATTTTTATTTACATATTGGTAGTGTAAACAGTTTTTGTAAGAAAAAAAAATGTATGCTTTATTAGTCTTCCAAAATGAAAAAATTAATTTTTCTTTTATTCTATATTTCAAAAGATTTGTTTTCCCCATCAGATGCAGACCAACAGCGAAGAGAGAAACTCAAAAAGGAATTAGCACAATGTGAAAGGGAGTTGAAATTAACTAAAACTGCGGGGCAGGCCCATTCTAAAAATAATTCCAAGGCATTATTTAACACTCTACAAAAGGTAAGATGGTATTTTTGCCTTTTGAAAGCAGATGTTTCTAAGCTACTTTATCAGTGGTATCACCTGCCTTTGGTGGCATGTTTCATATAGGTCAGACCCTCAATGAACTTTCCCTGCAAAGAACCAAATAGTAACTCTTTTAGGCATTTCAAGCCACAAAGTCTCCGTCACAAGTATTTGTCATTGGAAAGCAGCCATGATAATACAAAAATGTATCAGCCTAGCTGTGTTCCAGTAAAACTTTATTAACCAAAAAGACAGTGGGCCACATTTAGCCAGTAAGCTGTAGTTTGCTGACCCCCTGCTGGGGGTTTTAGGTGAGATCCTTTAACATCCGATCAAGTAAGTTCTCTTCTATTCCTAGTTTGCTAAGAGGATTTCTCTCCTTTCCCATGAATATAACATTCTTGTCAATTTTATCGAATGCTTTTTTTTGCATTTTTTGAAATGAGGGCATGATTTTTCTTTTTAATCCGTTAATGTAGTGAATTACCACTTGAGTTTCTAATGTTTACCTTTGGATCCCTGCTATGAACACAACTCTGTCATTACCTTTTTATACGTTGCTGGACGTAGCTGCTGATACTTTGCTTAGGATTCCAACATCTGTATTTATTATTGATGTTGACCTGTCATTTTCCTTTTTCTACTATGTCGGTATGCTAGCGCATAAAATAAATTGGGCACTATTTCCTCTTTTTCTAAGCTTTAGTTTCTGTAAGTTTGGAATAATTATTCCTTGAATTTGATGGAACCCAGCATTAAAATTATCAAGGCCTAGAGTTTTCTTTGTGAGAAAATTTTTGACTACTAATTCAATTTTTGAAATTCTTATGTAACTATTTTTGTTATTTATTATATGTATAATCAATACATATATGACATTGTCCATAACATCTAAATGTTCAAGTTTTGGGCATAGACTTACTCATAGTATTCTCTTACTCTCTCTTGAATGTGTGTTGTTCCCTGTTTTTATTCCTAATGATTTTTTAAATTTTTCTTCATTCTTGGGTATTTTCACCAGAGATTTGTAAGTTTTATCTCTTTAAAGGGATACTTCATTAGTCATCTCTATTGTATTTGTCTACTATTTTGTTAATATCCACATTTATCTTTATTGTCTTCTTTAGCTTTTTTTTAGTTTATTTTAACTTATTTTCAACCTCACTTCTTTTATAGTGTAAGCATTTTCAAGGCAAAAATTTTTCCTCCAAGTTCTACTTTACCTGCATCCCTTATGTTTTGATATGTGGCATTTTTATTATAGCTCAATTCAAAATATTTTATAATTTCCATTATAATTTTTTCTTTAACCCTGGAATCATTTAGAAGTGTTTCTCTAATTTTTCCTAGTTTTCTTTTTGTTACAGTTTTCCAGTCCATTGTATGGTCAGGGAATGTCTATGTGGTGCCCATTTCTTGTTGTTGACTTGTTTTAATGACCCAGTAGGTGGGCAGTTTTTTTTTTAATTCACTATATCATTGTGTGTTTAAAAATAAAATATATTCTATAGTTGTTTTGCACAGTATTTAATATATAGTATAATCATTAGATTAAACTTTTTATCATTGAGATGTTCAAATCTTACTGATTTTTGTCTGATTAATTTATTATTTTTAACAGGAATCTTCCACATAATTGTATGCTTAGGTTTTCTTCCTAAATTTAATACTACCAATTTTTGCTTTATATATTTTGAATCTATATGCATACAGATTTAGAGATGATATATTTTCTTGGTGAATCAAACCTTTGATCACTGTGCTTTGAACTTCTTTACCTTAATGCTATTTGTATTAGTTTTCTGATAGTGATGCAGTTAAACCAGCTTTTTTTTATTAGCATTCCTTTGGTATATCTTTTTCCATTTTTTAGTTCTAATGTTTAAGGTAGGACCTAAAGTTTTAGGTGGGTCAGATTATTCACTCTGATGATCTTTATCTCTTAATTGGAGCATTTAGTATATTTTTATTTCTGCCTTCTTATCTTGGACTGTCTGTTCGACCAACATCCTTAGACAGTCCCCTCCTGCTGAACGTAAGCAGGACCTCCGACTTGCTTTCAGTACAATATGGCAAAGCTGATGGGGTATCACTTCTGTGGTTGTGTTACAAGGCAAAGGGGAAGGGAATCTGCCCCTGCAGATTAAGGTTTTGGTTCCTTAAGAGAGAAAGGGAAGATGGGTCTGGGTGGAATTTGGGCAGTGGTGTCTATAGAAATGGCTTCCCTCCCCAAGTCTCACCAAGGGGACAAGGGAAGGGGCAGGCTTTCTCAGGATTCTCCCTCCCCTTTCCTGTGAGCTCCTGTTGAGGTTCCTAGAGGAAACACCGCCAAGAGGGTACAAACTCCCCAAGACTCAGAGGCTTCCACTCTCACACGAGTCTACAGTCTATCTTCAGCAATTAGCTAAAACGTCTAGCTTAACCTTCTTACCAGTTTGTGGGTGCCCAGTGTCACCTGTCCTGGATAAGCACATGCTCACATGTCATTTCTCTCTGCAGGTGCCAGTCTTTCTCCAGATTTCAGGTTATTTATTTGTTCTGTGACCTTAGTTCTCTCCGTAGCTCAAGAATAATCAGTAACCCGCAGTTCGTCCAGTTTCTTCTTGTTATAATGGTGAAAGCTAGGTAGGCTCTTTCCATCTCTCTCCATCTCTCTGCTGAAACTGGAAGTCTGATTTATTTTTGTGTGTGGTGTTTTCTTTAAAGTTTTTAATTTTGAAAATTTTAGCATCTGTTAGAATAGAATCATGTAATGAACCCACGTTATCCCCCAGGTACAGCAATGATCAGATGTATGTTACCTATATCCTCACTTCCCAACCTACCCCATATTATTTTTATGCAGATGTATAATTTTACCCATAATTATTTCTATATCTCAAAGACAGACCACAGTACCATTATTGTGCCTAAAAATTAGTAATTCTTAAATATCCACTGTTCAGATTTTTCCATTACCATATATTTTTAGTTTGTTAGAATTGAGATCTAAATAATTTCAACTAATCAATAAATTTTTAATTTATAGCTTCTCCTTCCCCTACCTTTATACCCCCCTACAATTTATGTATTAGAATCAACCAAGTCACTCATCTTGGCTTAAGGTTTTTGTGGACCATCTGGGTAATGCAAATCCAGGCTGCAAGCTTGCATGAGGGCAGCATATGGTTTCAGATTCTCAAAGGCCAGTGTTCCTTGCAAGTCACCTAGTTTAGATGTAGCCATTGAGAGGATCCCAGATTCACGAGCATGAGCTCCTAAACTGTCCAGATCAGTCCCTGAGCTTTGTTTCTGTCCCCCGACACCCTTGATGTGATAAAAACTATTGCCTGGTAATAAAAGCCCATCCCACTGCCCCGCTTACTGGGTATCACATACCATATTTTGACTCCAACTCTCTCCATTGTACGTATCAGTGGGCAGGGGGATGACTAAGGGCATGTGCACCTTAATAATGAATCCAGATTTTTTTCTTTGAGAAATGTGGGGAGCCATAGGCCAGTGTTTAGTCAGGACATTATGTCATCATACTGACACTGTACAAAGACTACACTGGCAGGTGGGACAGACTAATTATGAGATAGTTGCAATAATCTGGGGAAGAAATGACTTAACACCTGATATAAGACAGTGGAAGGGAGCACAAAGAATATATTCAGGAGACATTTACAAAGTAGAATCCTCCAGAATTCAGTGCCTGACTTGATGATGTGAAGAGCAAGGGGCCAAATTAAAGAGGTTCTCAGGTTTCTGGCTGGGACAGCTGGGAAGAGGTGATATCTCATTCACTGGAGCAATGGCAGCAGGACAAAGCGCAGTGTTTTCTCTGAACGATGGGTCATGTGAGGTGTGAGTTTGCTTGTTTGGACATGCTTGATTTGAGAGGCCTTTGGAATGTCTTGACATAACCAGTCGAGAGTTGATACAAGCATTCCTGTCAGGCTGAAACAGATTTGGGGGTCATCAGAGAAGCTGCAGTATGCTCAGGACCCCCCGGGGCTGTTATGTCAACAAAAGGGCCAGGAATTGCTGCTTCCTTGAGAGTAAATCTGCCGGACACTGTACTGGAATTTGCCATCTGTGAGTCTGTTCATCAGTATTTGACTCACGTGTGCATTTTCATTTTTAATAATTGGACTTTTTAACTGAAGAATTAAAATTTTTTTATTATCCATAAATTTGAATATAAATTAAAATTATATTTTGAGATAACGGATTTATTGGAAATAAAATACAATTAAATCTATAAATGCAAGATATCTTTATTTTTTCTTTAGCCACTGTAACCCTATCCATTTGCCTCCATAAAGTAGTTCATTTGTATTGTAATATGGGTATATTTTGTACTCTACTAGGAATTCACAGTAACTTGAACTTGCCTACATTTTTCTAAGCCTTGATAATAAATATTTAGGCACATTCAAATTAAAATTATTTGGGACATAATATTTTGATAATTGGGTGGGTTTTCTGGTAAATAGACACCTATTATAACTATAACCTTCATTTACTGAAAAGTTTGCTGTAGTTAAAAAGAAAGTGCTAACTTTACCTCTGGACATATTAGCCATTTATACACATCAGATTATATAATCAAAAATCTCTTAATTGCCCATACTCTCAAGCTACTTTCCTCCTCTCACACTTTGACTCATATTTTGTCACCTCAGGACCATCCTGTGCCTTTCCAGTCTGCACCCTGTACCCTCTGCCAGTCAGTCATTCACTGAATCTATGAATCCATTTCAAAGGCAGCGTAAAACAATTAAAATCAAGAGCTATCAGTTTCTTTTATAAAGTATAATTTGAAACTTTTTTGCAAAACAAATGTTAACCAAATTTTTAAATAACTTGTACCCATGCTATTCTGCAATTGAATTGATTCCTCAACTATTTAAAGGCCTAACAACTGGAAAATCTTTGTCTGCCATTTTTTCTGACATTATACTTGAAAAAGATTGATTTACTATTCAGTTGTTCTATAACTGTAAAATTGGATAGGCATTCTTTTTTTTTTTAAGATTTTATTTTTATTTTTAGACAGAGGGAGAAAGGGAGAGAAAAATCAATGTGTGGTTGCCTTTAGTGCGCCCCCTACTGGGGACCTGGCTCGCAGCTCAGGCATGCGCCCTGACTGGGAATTGAACTGGCAACCCTTTGGTTCACAGGCTGGCCCTCAATCCACTGAGCCACACCAGCCAGGGCTGGATAGGTATTCTTGACATAAAAACGTGTATATGTAAACTTTGAAATGATCATCACCTTATATAAATTCTTAAATCACAGCAACAGTTTACAGCAGTTTACAAATGGCATTGAACTGTGAGGATGAGGACGTGAAAGTCATCAGATTACTACCTACCACCAAAATTTCTTGTTCCACTGACATACAATTGATTAACCCTTTTCTGATTTTAGAACTTTGCAGTGCTATTCAAATTCTGGTGAATTTACCAATGTGTTATACATTTTCTGTGAAAATTATAGGTATTCCACCTTTCTGATATTTATGGCTAAAGGAAATTATATAATCTCAAAAAAGCAGCTTGAGCCCTGGCTGGTGTAGCTCAGTGGATTGAGTGTAGGCTGGGAACCAGATGGTCCCGGTTCGATCTCCGGTCAGGGCACATGCCTGGGTTGTGGGCCAGGTCCCCAGTGAGGGCCATGTGAGAGGCAACCATACATTTCTGTTTCTCTCCCTCTCTGTCTCCCTCCCTTCCCCGCTCTCTAAAAATAAATAAATGAAATCTTAAAAAAAAAAAAAAGCAGCTTGATACAGTTGATTTCATACTGTGTTCTGGTGGTTTCCAAGGAAGGAAAAGTAGGATACAAGGTAGGGACTGCATGACACAAAAGTACAGAAAAGTTTCATACCTTCCGGCAGCTGAAAGGCAGTTTTCACAGCCCATGTCGGATGAATGAGAATATATGTCTGCCTTTAAAGACTTTCTTTGGTGTTTCATTTTGTTCATTAAAGAACCATTACTGATAAGAATTTTCTTACAGGCCATTTAATACCTTATGCATTTCTGCCTGCTCTGATCTCGGTTTTTACCGTGCCTCTAAGTGTAAATAATTCCTGTGATTATTGTTTAATAACCCGAAAGGGTTTTCACATCATGCTCAGAAATTTTTTCCCAGGGAGCCAGTCTCTTCTGGTAAGTAAGCTGCAGTAATGAATGTAGATTGGGAGTGCTTTTTAAAACTAACATATTAAAGTCATTAATTAAACAATACCCTAGTGGCTCAGACTTTAATGCCAAAATATGTACTTGCTTTTTGAGTAGTTTTGCCTTGGACTTGGACTAGGGGTAGGAAGTACTTGGGAAGGAAACGTGCTCTGTCTTAGGCAGCAATTACAGCACCCAGTGCTCCGCGATTTCCTCACTGAGATAAGTCAGTGCTGAGGTATCTCTGACTTGTTCACTGCCGGGAAAGGAGTTAGAATCAGTTCAAATTCCTGGTGGTGTGAAACCTCTAAAAATATATGATTTTCAAATGACTTCTTTAAAATAGATAATATGGCCCTGGCTGGTGGAGCTCAGTGGATTGAGCACCAGACTGCGAACCAAAGGGTCGCCAGTTCAATTCCCAGTCAGGACCAGGTGCCCCAATAGGTGTTTGAGAGGCAACCACACATTGATGTTTCTCTCCCTCTCTCTCCCCCTCCCCCTGTCTCTAAAAATAAATAAATAAAATCTTTTTAAAAAATAGATAATATGATGTAATGGTGAGGAGCATAGGCTCAGCCTGGGTTCAAATGTGTGAGACCCGGTGCCTGAATTTCTTCATGTATAAAGTAGAGGTAATAATTGTGCCACCACCAGAAGTTGATGTGAGGATTGAATGAGTTGTGCATGTAAATCAATTGGAACAGTACCCTGCACAGAGTAAACATTCTATGCTTAATAGTTACAGTGATAGAAGTTCTTATCATTCCTGTCTCACTCTACTCACTGGTAGACAGCACCTGGTATAAAGGAAGCACTCGGCTCTTCCCTTACTGCTTTTGATTTCACCCCATGAGCTAACAGGACAGATAGAACTGGCTACATCCTTTGTTTCCACCTCAGTTTTTGTAACTTCCCTTCTGCCCAATAAAGCAACTCAGTTCTGTAAAGGATACACAGGTATCCATAAAGTCTGGAGTCATAGACAGTGCTTTGGGGGTGTCTAATATATAAAAGAATAAAATATTATGTGTTTTCAGACTTTATACATACCCTATAGAAATGGTTCTTCCAAAGTTAATGCCCCCCCAAAAAATGGAGCAAACACCTTCCCTTTCAAAGTTTTCCCCTCTCATGGGGAGAACCTGAGAAAACATATGTGAACTTTTTATGGAATAAGTGTTTCTTAATGGTATTTAAAATATCAGTTACTTAAATCAGGGCTGTGTATATTGTGAGGAGAAGTTCCTTTTCCTTTCTTCAAAGCCTTAAAGTTACAGAGCAGCTGCTGGCACTGAGGAAGGCCTTAGTGACAAAAAGGGACGGGGAGGGTGTGACAACTGTGGTTGAGAAGGGGCTCACAGTTGATTTGGAAACTTCCAGATAAAACTGAGCTCTACCAGTAGATCTCAATACGCAAGTCAAGATCTCAAATATAGGTATATGTTATTAATAATTTTTAGCTTCAGAAAGAAATAATTGCTGTTACTTCTGTTTAGAATTCTATTTCTGTTTTCATATATTAATACTTCAAAAACTTGAATAGAACTGTATATACAAGGCTAACATCTTTAGGAACATGTAAGTTAATTTTTGAAGTTTATGAATTTGTAGATGTAATCAATAACTATCAAACCCAATGTACTTAGCTTGCAGAAGAACCACAAAATGAAGATGGCATGTTAATCGTAAAACTGAATGGATATTCGTCCTTTACAAAGTCACCAGTAACTTCTGCAGAGAGACTACACCTAAGTGCACCTAAATCCAATGAAGCCCTCACTAACGACGCGGAGAAGAACTCGGGTTCCCTCCTGTCCAGCGCGGACCACCTCTCCTCTGCGCCCAGGAGAACGTGCTCTAGAGCCTCGGCTGGCGGGGGGCCCAGGAGCACGTTCCCAAATGCCAGCCGGTTTCAGTTAGGTTTTTCAAAAGCGCCCAGTGGGGACCTTTTGGATAAACATTCTAATCTCTTCTCTAACAGACATTTGCCATTCACTCCACGCACTTTGAAAACAGAAGCAAAGTCTTTCCTGTCACAGTATCGATACTACACACCTGCCAAAAGGAAAAAGGGTTTTACAGACCAGCGGGTAGACGTCGAGACCCAGACCGAGTTCAGCAGGTACGGCACATCAACAGCCAGTGTCAAGTCCTCCAGGATGTTGTAGAAATTAAACAGTATTCTTTACTTTATATCATGTAATTTATCTGCCTTTTGAATGGAATGACGTTAGTGTGACTTTTCCTTTTTCACATATCTCTTACGACTGTCAGAATAATTGTTGAAAAACCAAATAGCTGGTAAACTTGTCAAGCTCCTCATATACATGAGTGTTACATATTTTAATTCATGTACCATGAATTAAGCATGTTTTAAACATGGTACTAGAACTTTTCTATGTTTTTAAGTATACTTCGAGAGAATCCTTAAAATATGTCATCAAATAGCATTTGTGTAAATATGTCTGTTGCTTTATGATAAAAATGGCAAAACAGCCCTGGCTGGTGTAGCTCAGTGCATTGAACACGGGCTGCGAACCAAAGGGTTGCCGGTTCACTTCCCAGTCAGGGCACATGCCTGGGTTGCAGGTCAAGTCCCCAGTGGAGGCCATGTGAGAGGCAACCGCACATTGATGTTTCTCCCCTCTTTCTCCCTCCCTTCCCTTCTGTTTAAAAATCAATAAATAAACTCTTTAAAAAAATGGCAAAACAGTGGTTGAAGAGGAGGGAGAAACAACTGCCCCTGCGCCCCCTTCCCTGCAGACATTCGACCCCAGTCCTGTGTAGAAACCCCCGCAGGTGTAATGTAGACACTTGGGATCATAGCTGAAAGTGAAATAGGATCTGCCTCAGAAATGTTTTCCTATGTGATAGTGCCTGCCGCAGAATGGACAGGCAGTGAGTGTGCCCCGTTGTCAGAGAAACAAGTAGTATTAAGTGTAAGCTGATTTGTGACTGTTTATTCTAGGTTACATAAACAAATATTTATTAGGTACTAGGTTTTAGTTGTTCTAGAAAGTAAAAAACAAGTTATGACTAGTATTTTTTCCTCTGGGCGAATATAAGAGGTGCAGAAATATCAGGTGAGTCTGCATACATTTAATCAAAGAATTAAGGAATTGAATCTGTAATAGAATTTGTCAAGTGAGTGAGAAATGAGGAAACCAGTACATCATGCTTTTCTGATTATACTTATGACAGCTTTTGAGGATAGTAGTTCCCATTTCACGAGTCCTATTCTGCCCAGCTGAAATTTCGCTGCTACCCAAAAACAGGAAAAAGCAGCACAGGTAATCCAGACTGCATCTATTTCCTGATTATGTAATTTGAAATAACACAGTTTATAAAAATAGGTGGATTTCATCTCTGTGTTTGAGTTTATTTTTTCTAGACACTAAAGCTCATTGTCACAGTATTTGTATTTTGAAACCTTAACTATATATTTTTAATTTTACAGCTTCAAATCCGAGTTTGAGACAGTGGAGACTAAGGACTTCACGGACTCGGAAGTGAACATAAAGCAGGTAATAGGAGTGAGGTCTCTGTGCTCCACGTTGGAATTATAGCTGCTTTAACTTCATAAAATACATATGGCTCTTTGGATTGTGAAGAGTAATCTCTTGGTGACACTTCTTGCATGTGATATAGCCAGTATAAAGAAGGTTTGCCTATTTACTCTCTGGCCAGATGGATCCTGCTAATTTGGGAAATCATGTGTTATTAGCATCTCTTCCAGATGGTTGGTTGACTGGATGGATGGATGAGTAAAATACCTTAAATGTTGTTTTCAGAGATGTAGCCTTGGGTTACTAAAGCAGCCAGAAAAGTTGTGTAGCCCTGGCTGGTGTGGCTCAGTTGACTGAGTGCCAGAATGCGAACAGAAAGGTCGCTGGTTCAGTTCCCAGTCAGGGCTCTTGCCTGGGTTGCGGGCCAGGTCCCTGGTTGGCACAAGAGGCAACTGATCGATGTATGTCTCACACACTGATGTTTCCCTGTTTCCCTACCTCTCTTTCTCCCTCCCTTCCCCTCTCTAAATACAAATGAATAAAATCCTTTTTTAAAAAAATTGTGTAGAAGTATTTTAGTTTTTATGCCTATATATCTTTAAAGAATTGCCACTGATTATATTATTGAAAATGATATATTTTATAAGACTGGATGGATATATCATTCTCTTAATGTTTGCTTTTACTTTATCAGTGTTTATATTTTGAATGATTAGCAGTTTATTTTTATTTGGGGGTATTCCAACTTGTATTCCAATTTAAATGAATTATTTGTTAAAAAGTTTGTCTATTAAAATATCAAAGATTAAGGGATAGAACAATGAAATACAAGCACATCCAACTCTCCTCTTCCCTTCTGAAAATGGAGGGAAGATTCAAGGTTCCCATATCAGCCATGAACAGCTGTTTGACATGGGGCCCTGCCACTTAAGGCCTGAGGACCAGTCACTTATCGTCTGAGAGCTGAGTTTCCACATCTCGGAAAACTAATTAATGTGCAGGGTCATTGGAAGGAATAGATGTAGAGAAAGTGCCCAGCCTGACCTGGGCTCAGAAAGTGATGGCTATGACTAGCTCGAGATTTAGGAAAAGAGTTAGCTCTGGAGGTAACTAAATAAACTAAAGCAGAGTTAAGTCCATTTTTATGTCAGCTTGCTCCAAATGTTCTTCTGTCACCCTGTAAGAAAATGGTGTGTCCCCATAGTCTATAATCATTATCAGCAGCTCTCTGCTTAAGGAAGCTAGTCGAGTATTAAATAGGCAGTAGACCCTCATTTTAGTAGCACTTTTGAAACTCTAAAGCACTATACATAAATGCGCATTTAAAGATTAAATCTTAAAATGCAAGTAAACGCTCGCAGAGTACGTGGCCCTCGCCAGGATTCCGTGAGGCTGAGCCGCCAGAGTTCATTGGTCAGCGTCACTGTTGGTACTGCCCTGGCACCACGGCTCCTGTGTGTTTGGACGTTGGCATTGGGGACAGATCAGCTGTTTGGATGTCCAAGATATTTTCCCCAAGTTTCCCTAAAACTGGCGTATTTGCTTTATTTTCTCTTTGTATGTTTGTTTGTGGTGATTTCTTAATGTCATTTAAAATGTCTCATTAAAATGTAAGAAAAACTTTGTTGTTTTATCTTGCTTTAAATAAATTTAAGAAGGAAGTCCTGATTGGATGGAAAATGTATTCTAAAACATCCTTTTCATAATGTATCTGTCGCTTTTATCTACTGGATCCCTCTACTCTCTAACCTCTAATTTTTCTAATTTGCTGTTTTGCCTAATTTCTCTTTTACAGTATTTCTGAAGGAAAATAAAGGTTTATCCTTGTCATTGCATCCCCAGGCACCTAACTCTATGACATATAGAACCAAAGAAAATGTAACTCCTTCACCTCTACCAAGGAGCAGCCTGCCAGGGGACGAGATCGAAGACGGCGCTCTTCAGTGTCCCCCCGCAAGGTAAGCGGTGCACGGGGAGGTCGCCGCGGCCGCCCTCGTCTGCCTGCGGCCCCGTGGAGCAGACCGGTGCTGTCTGCAACGTAGGAGCAGTTTACTTACACCCTGGTGCTGCACAGTTCAAGTCGCGGTGTTGGCTTTGCTAAGGAAACTTTACCAAGTAGGTACCAATAAAAGTTTAAATGAATTCATTTTGTTAATTTATTAATAAAGGAAAAAGGGACAGTGGCTTATGCTATTTGCTGTCACTATTCATGTGAAAAAGAACCTTCCCCAAGACAAACCCTCTGTCGGCGATGCTAACTAGTTTACATGGCACAAATGTAAACTTGCATGGCACGTGAACGGCTCACCATTTGAAGATTCATAATTTGTGGTTTGAATATTCACCATGCGCTGGTGCTTGGTCTACCCATGCTATGTAGAGGCACTATTTTTAAGAACTACTCATGTTTAGTGAGTATGAAATACTGTACCTAAATTAAAAAAAAAAAGATTAGTCCTGTAGTATAGAATGCAGAAGATGCCCCTGATAGTTTCAGGTGTCAAAGACATTTCTGGTGTCAGAGGCTGGATATGAGAGGAAGGCGGAGGACGAAAGAAAGGTCTAGAGACTAAAAAGAGGGCAAGAACCAGGTGGTCCCAAGCGGGCCAGAAGGCAGGCCCACCCGGCCCACTCCTCCTCAGGCCCCACCAGGGAGCTCAGGTGCACGGCGGCCGGGCTCACGGCGCCCCGTCCTGACTTTCACGGCACTTCTAACTTAAGATTTATACACTGCTTTGCAGTGATACAAAGAATCGCTTCCAAAAGGGGTATTTATCTTTGCTGGTTGTTTCTATCTAAAAGAAGTGAAATAGTGTAATATAATCAAATGTACCTGAATAAAAAGCTTTGGAGTTAACTAATGAGGATGTAACTGAATGACAAAATTTCTCATAATGACCAGCTTAAAATTTTTTTTCACAGGGAAATATCTGTTTTCAGCATGATTTATATGTCACTCTTTGTCACATTGTTATTATTTACACTAGGTAAATGCCATAGTGCAGTTGTTTAAAGGATCATGAATTTGTAATTAGAGACCATAAAAAAAATCTGTCTTACCGCTTACTTGGCTTTCTGCCCACCGGTGGACTCATCAGTAAGTGAGAAATGTAATACCTACCAAACATACGTTAGATCACGGATACGCAACATATTGTTACTAATGCATGGTATTACTAAGCCTGCATGGCACCGTTGTTCACATACGTCATTCTCTCCTTTCAGGGCAGTGCGTCAGTGTTCTGCGCAGCACCCT
Organism: Micronycteris hirsuta; assembly: GCA_004026765.1. NCBI lineage: Eukaryota > Metazoa > Chordata > Mammalia > Chiroptera > Phyllostomidae > Micronycteris > Micronycteris hirsuta. Next base: position 15,937 of record PVJI01024195.1, read on the forward strand.
TCGAGGAGAAAAGTCTACTCTGAGTAAGATCTTTCTCGGCTTTCCAGGTTGCTCAGTAAAAGTCAAGAATTAAGAATCACACGAACGGTTATCAGATAAGTTAGGATTGAACACTAATTTTACAAACAGCTTTGGGGTTCAGTCATGTAACAGAATTTTCTGAAATAATTATCCATTACTTTGTCTTTAAATCTGGTGGAAATTTGTCCATAAGTTAATAATACTTGCTCATTTTTAATAATTAGTATCCATAATTCTTACATATTCTTATGAGTAAAAATAATAGTTTTCAAGAAATTCAGGCTTTTAGTTACTCAGGACAGCCTTCCTGGAGAGTTCTAACCTCACCAGTTCTTTGCAGATACTATATTTCTAGGTTTTACTGTTCTTTTAGTTAAGCTGCATTTTTTAGGGAAACTAATCTACAGCAGTGGGCAAAAGTAGGTTTACATTTGTGAGTACGTGAGACAGTTTATTGTTGTATTATTATTTATTAATTATTGCATTATTTCCCATATGGACAACGGTGAACCTATTTTTGCCAACCCCTGTACTTTTATAGTTTCATTTGTTCTCAAACTTATTATTTAAATACAAGGACTGAAGCAGTTTGAAATTTGAAATTTTTATACATTTTAATCTTCTATTATCTGATTTGCTAATTAATTCCTCCCTTATATTTATTCAATAACTATTTACACTTAATAAAAGCTATTCACATTTTCTAGCAATTCTCATTCAGCTCATTAAAATCAAACTTGTAACAGTATCCTGACATTCTTGTAATAACTACTAAAATGTAGTTATCTCATAATGTAAGAAAGAAATACGTCCAAGTAATTAAAAATACTGTTAACAGAGCAAAACACACAAAAGCCAGACTCGTGAGGGAGATGCTGGTGTAAAAGGACAGAGGTTTTATCAGGCACTGTGCAGTCTAGGGGAATGGCAAGCTCCCGTCTTGAAGCCCAGCTCCTCAGCGAGACCAAGGGAAAGCCAGTGTCCAGAGGTCCTGTCCGGTTTAAAAGCACAGTCCTTTGGAGCTCGCAGGTGGCTGCTAAGTGGTCATCGTCCACATCCAGGTAGCATAGCTTGTTCCCGGCTGCTGTTCATTTCAGGCTCCTTCCTGGAGCCTGTGTGGCTGTGGGCCCTGTGGCCACCAGGGCTCTCCTGGGGGAGAGCACGTGGATGCATGGGTGCGTGCGTTACCACGTCAGCCAGGCAGAGAGAGCGAGCCGTGGTTGGTCTCTGTTTTGTTCTATTGAAGCCTTGCTTACTTTTTACTGCTGGCTGGATCTCACAGACATCTATGAAGTTTTACTCTATCAGGGAGTATTTTCTCATCTTTAATATTTATCCTTGCATAATTTCAGAAAGTTGACATGTTTGTTTTATAATATTCCTCTTAATAATGTGAGACAGAAGTCCATTTGTAATAAATCATTCAGCTACTTCTAATTAAGTATTCCTATCCTATATTCTCACAGTAAGTGACGAGGAATTTTTATGCTGTGTATTGCTTTGCCTTCCCAGTGAGGAAGAACTGTTGTATCTGAGTTTCGTTGAAGAGGTAACAGAAGAGATTTTGAACCTTGGCTTATTTTCAAACAGGTTAGATCTTTTATAATAATACATGATGGTCAATGAGTACATTAAATACTCTTTAAAGTTATTTCCACATATTAGAAAATGAAAAACTATATTGCTTTCTTGGGGGCCGTATGTTTACAATTGATATCAATTTGTAAATAATGTTTAATTCATAGCCTAGGCAGACTCACAGTTTGAGGTAGTTACAGAAAAAATAGATTTTATTTATTTAAATCCTGTTATAGTTCTTGGTTATAATAGACTAGTAAAATCCAGTTTGCTATTTGAAACTATGGTGAGAATCAAAAGCAAGCATTTTGGTTACAGCTATTACTAATAAAGTGAGTGCTAATTAGAAGCTGGATTTGCATAAACCAGGGGTGTCAAACCCGTTTTCACTGGGGGCCACATCAGCCTTGCAGTTGCCTTCAATGGGCAGGATGCAATTTTAGGACTGTAATTTTAGGACTGTAGGGGCAAGGAGCTTGGCGCTGCCGCCAGATAGAAACAAGGGGCCGGACCAGACAAAACAAGGTGGAGGGCCAGATTTGGCCCCCGGGCCTTGTGTTTGCCACCTGTGCTGTAAATGAAATGGGAAGTTTGCAAAACCAGATTAGGCATTGGGTATCGAAGGAAATGTATCCTGAATCAGCTGGAACAGTTGCTTATTTAAAAGTCACTGGGCTGAGACAGACTTGGCTGTGCAGTGTCAGATGCCATTGTGTGCACGGCACGCATAGAAAATGCCTGGGAGTGAATATTCCCACACGTCAGCAGTCATTGTAAAACGTAGAGTATGGATTTCTTGGGCTTTTAAAAAATTGTTACATTATTCAGAACTACTGACTATAAAGTTGGCTTATAACTTCATTGTAATAACAAGTGGCAACAAAGGAAATGAGTTATTTTTTAAGGAACCTGTTGATACATTCGCAGGATAGAATACAAGCACGGTGTAGCTGAAAGAATAAACTCAGAGCCAGACACGTTTGGGTTAAATTCTATTAACAGCTTGTGACCATTAAATTCTCTTCATGGCTTAGGGGAGAGGAAATCATTCTCCTAGAGATACAGTTTTCTCATCTTTAAAAGTTTTTTACAATACATTTCTCAATATTGGTCATGATTAGAGGTATAATTATTATTATTATGTGCCTAACACTTAGTGGTGCTTAATAACTGATCATTTTTAGGTTATTATTATATGGATTTACCACTAGTGGAATATTTTTCAAGTGTACTTTAGGAAGCATGTAAAATAACTCTATAAAAGAGTAGCCTTTACCTGGCTGGTGTAGCTCAGTGGATTGAGCGCAGGCTGGGAACCAAGTGGTCCCGGTTCGATTCCCAGTCAGGGCACATGCCTGGGTTGCGGGCCAGGTCCCCGGTGGGGGCCATGTGAGAGGCAACCATACATTGCTGTTTCTCTCCCTCTCTTTCTCCCTCCCTTTCCCTCTCTCTAAAAATAAATAAAAATAAATCTTTAAAAAAAAAAAAAGTTCCCCTAGAATTCGGTTTATGAGGGTAGTTTGTAAGAGAAGGAAGGGAGGCTTACAGTGTTTGCATCTGTGTGGGAGAGAAAAAGAGCTTTTTGTTGGGGAGCATGAGAGAGAGAGGAGGAGTTTTGGGACCTCATTTAAAACATTTTATTCACAGAAATGTAAGTAGCATGCAGTCTTTCAGAACATTGGCATCCGTTACATTAACTTAAACACATGGTGGATGACATACTAGCTTCCATATTGGAGAACCCCACAGAACAGGAAAGGATTGGTCTTCAACTTTGGAAAGAAAAAGTGTTATGTAAAAAAATATTTTCCAGCCTGTAGTAGTTTAGTTATTGCACAGATATTTTACATTTAGTTGATTTTCTGATTGAAATGTTAACATTTTTATTTATTATTTGTAGGTCTTTAGAACGACTGTTTGAACGACATGTAAGACAAAATAAACACCATTTGGAGGAGGTTTGTCTTTCCCTAGAACTTCATTAGAACAATTCTAATAAAGAATTTTAAAGGTTTCCACCCTGGCTGGTGTAGCTTAGTGGATTGAGCGCGGGCTGGGAACCAGACGGTCCCGGTTCGATTCCCTGTCAGGGCACATGCCTGGGTTGCGGGCTGGATCCCCGGTGGGGGCCGTGTGAGAGGCAACCACACATTGTTGTTTCTCTCCCTCTCTGTCTCCCTCCCTTCCCCTCTTTCTAAAATAAATAAATAAGCCCGGCTGGTGTAGCTCAGTGGATTGAGCGCAGGCTGGGAACCAGAGGGTCCCGGTTCGATTCCCGGTCGGGGCACATGCCTGGGTTGTGGGCCAGGTCCCCGGTGAGGGCCATGTGAGAGGCAACCATACACTGTTCTTTCTCCTTCCCTTCTCCTCTCTCTGAAAATAAATAAATAAAATCTTTAAAAAAATAAATAAATAAATAAATAAAATCTTTAAAAAAAAAATTAAAAAAAAGAATTTTAAAGGTTTCCCATACCCTCAAAGGATGCATTGAAAGCAAGTGCTTTTTTTCCCCTTGTACTTTGTGTACAATTTAGGGGAGGGTGGAAAGTATGGATCCTGCTGAGGGTAGCAGCCCTGCAGACAAAAGTAATTCCATTTGGCTAAATTAATATAATTAATGTCTTTTTTCTTAACCCTAGGAAAAAATGCGCCACCTGCTGCGTATCCTAAAGGTGAATTTAGACTGCACATCCAAGGAAAACTCAGGAAAGCTAGATGACATTGGTACGTTGAATTTACTTGATTTGGAAAAGGCTGCGCGTTCGGAACAGAACGAGCACGATGCATCGATTCAGCAGGAGCGTCAGGAATACCGAAAAGCTCTGGACATGTTGCTGTCCTCGCCAAAGGATGAGAGTGAGACATTCTCGTCAAATGAATTCTTCCTACCTGTCTATAAATCAAAGTATTCGAAAGGGGTTATAATTCAGCAGGTGGGTGACGAAACAAATCTGGGACCTTCAATCTGGGATGAAAAGAATCCAAGTATTTCAGACAGCTTAACAGACCAAGAAACCTCGGTGACTGTCATCGAAGGCGACAGTGACACTGAAAAGGCGGAGCCTTCAAGTGATTTGTGTAGCCTGAGCACAGCACTTGCCCCGTCCAACCAGCCCTGCAGCGTCAGCGGCGACAGTGCGGGTGACGTGGGGGAGCCAGCTCTTAGAATCCTGGAAATGGGCCTTGAGGACTGCCCTTTGGATGTGTGATCTTTAATAAATATCCCAAATGGCCAGTAATTCAATGTTCCTTTCCTTTTTCCTTTTATATACTAATATTTTCTGTATTTATTTTCTATGCTGTGTAATAAATTACCATAAATCTAGCAGCCTAAGACAACACGTATTATTTATCGCACCGTTTCTGTGGATCAGGTCTGAAGACAGCTGACCGGGTCCACTGCTCCAGGCCTCACAGGGCTACCGCCTGTGTCGTCGGCCCCCATCTCCCCTTGGCTTCATGGGGGAACAGCCTGCTTCCAGGCCCTTGTCGGGTTGTTGGCTGAATTCCTTTCCTTCTAGCAACAGAGCTGAAAACTTGAGCTTCTTGCTCTCAGCTCATGAAGCTGCCCGCCGTCCCTAACCTCTTGGCCTTCTCCACAGGTAGCTCACGACACAGCTGCTTGCTTCTTCAGAGTCGCAGGAGTGGCTTTGCGTCACCTCCGACATACTGTTTCGGTTGGAAGCAAGTCACAGGTGCCACCTGCTCTTACTGTAGAAGGGTGTGAATGCCAGAGGGTAAGAATCGCTGGGGTCACCTTAGGATCTGTTGGCCACAATTTCTAAGGTGGTTTTTCAGAAGAAAATAATTTACCCAGACATGAGAGGTTTTATAGGCAGTGGGTCATGATTATGATCTGGCATGGATCTTGAGACATTAAGCCCGGTCTACAGTATCATTTTTTCCCTCACCTTCTTGCAATATTTAAAACCTCAAGGCATTTCTAGATACCAGTGAGCTAGCGCCATCTGCCAGCTACCTGGAAATGTACCCATTTTTAGGAGGATAAAGGTTCTGGCAGACACCTTCCCCTTATCGTTGCAGCTCATGAACACTGTGTGTCTCGGAAGACTCATCTCTAGTTACGTCTTTTCAATTACTTCACAGTTGTAATTGAATATTTGCATGCCTGTTACATACAAAGTTTCATGCCCAGGCACTGGGAGGATGAAAAAAGGTGAAACAGAATAATAACCCACATGTTCTAGAAACAGCGATGGCCTCAGGTGTCCTGTTCTTTAACACAGGCCTTTTATGATCCTCTGCGCACACCAGTGTTTCCCAAAATGTGCTGCATGCCACTGGAGGTATTAGAGCCGATTTTTGGTGACGTGGATGACAGGGCCATCCGCTCGAGGGAAGCTGACCATCACGACTATGTTCAGGGTTCAGGCTCAGGGGCAAACCGCAAAGCACAGTGTGACGGGGCTGTGCACCCAGCCCACTTCTCCAATGTCTTGTGCCCCACGTCACCCTGCCGCAGCCCTTCCTCGGCCCCCAGTGACGGGGCTCACGCCTGGAGTTCTTATCCCTTTGTGAAACCCCTCCTTTCCCCACCCTGCAATGCTCTGAAACCCCCTCAAGTATCTCCAACCCTATTCTTGGCTCCCAGCCTGAGTCTCCCCATCAAGCATCCTTCACCCCTCTATTAGCTTCCTGGACTTGATCCTTCTCTTGGCCCACAGGGCTCCTTTCTTCAGCCCCAGCCCCCCTCTTTGACAAACCCCTCACCGCGTTATCCAGCCTAGGACCTCACACTCACTGCCCTGGCTCCTACTGTTCTCCCTC
>PVJI01024196.1:0-22309 GCA_004026765.1 Micronycteris hirsuta
TCTGTGGAGGGAAACACCTGGTCACTGCTGGTCCACAGACATCCCCGGCATACCACGTGCTACACCCCAAGTCTCTCATATAAATAAACCACATTTCCAGGGATGGGTTTCCTGGACCACCATCACATGTGGCCAAAGCTGGAGGAGGGAGAGCGCAGAGGGCTCCGGGAGCCACACCTGAGCTGCCATTTCACTGGGGTCCCACGGAGTGGGCTGGGATTGGGGCTTAGGCAGCCCAGTGTGGACGTCCTGGAGAACAAAGCATTTCAAGATGTGCAGGTTTGTGAGAGGATGTGCCACGCTTGGCAAATACTCAGACGCGTGAGAACGTGAGGTACCGGGGCAAAGCCTAAGGACTGACTGAGCGTCCCAGTGTCACAGGGCAATGCACGGGCCGGACGAGGGAGTGCATCGGGATCCAGGTTGCAAAGAACGCTCTCTGCCCTAAGAAATAATTGTAAAATATGCATAACCATTTAGGGAGGTGTATTTGACAGGCAACCAACTACACATATTCAATGTGTACCATTTGATAAATTTGGCATTTTTATAAACCTGAGAAATCACCACCAATACCAAGAGAATGAATATATTTTCAACCTCAAAAGCGTATCCATATTCTTTGAAATTCCTTTCTTTTTTGACCCTTGTCCCCAGTTCCCAGGCAAACATTGATCTGCATTTTCCCCATAAACATTCAATTTCTTGTTTTAGCATTGCACAAATTTGAAATAATATATTGTGTCCTGTCTTATATTACATTTGGCATTTTAAAACTTAATCCCCACTACATCATACATCCATGTCCTTCAGTTGCTACAGTGCCCAGTCTGTGGATATTGCACAGTGTATTTCAACAATCACCCACTGAGAGATGCGGGTCATTTCCAGCTTGCTGTGATTGTAAGGAAAGCCGCTCTGAATGTTTGTGTGCGCCCAGTGTAAGCACGCGCAGTGTGTGTGCCTTTCTCTCCGATATGCAGCAGTGGGACACACTAGGAGGCACGTCTTTAATGTTTTAGGAAGTACCAGACCGTCTTGTAAAGGGATTCCGTCACTTTCACCCCCACCAGCGGGACCTGAGAGCGGTACCGGTGCCGAGTCCCGGCCCGCGCTGCGCACGTCAGTCACGTGGACTTCAGACGCTCTCACAGGACTGTAGCGCCTCTCACTGTGGCTTCGTTTGCACTTCACTGGCGCCTTCTGAGGCCGAGCATTTCTGCCTGTGCTTATTTGCCATCTTCATATCATATTTGATGGACCTTCTATAGAAATAACTTTTCAGCACTAATTGACCTAAAGTTTTTTTTTTTTAATCAGATATATGACTTCCAAATGGTCGGTGGCTGAGGTTGCATTCTGCTAACATTGTCTGTCAAAGAGACAATATTTACAACCTGGTAAAGTACAATGGATTCGTCTACAGTTTTTCTTTTTGCTGTTCTAGCTCAGAATGTTTTGTTAGCTTGAGATTTTGCACACATTTCCTGGTGGAATTGTGTTTTCATCTCTAAAGTTTTGCAGTTCTATTCCTAGCATACAGGGTGTTTTTCTCATTTACGGTGATAATGCGTTCCCTCCTTTATTCCCGTGTTACCACACGAGCTGGGGCTTAACCCATGTCTCTCCTAATCCATAGATGAAGAAGACAAATGAGCCAGTGAGAAGAAGGGAATCCTGGGGGGATTTTAGTCACAGAGACCGCAGGGCTGGGTTCCACCACAGGCACGTGAACAGGGGCTCTGCCGGCCCCTGGGGACAGGCACAGCTGCTGAAACCTCAGCACCAGCTCCAGGACCCTGTGTCTCCCACCAGAGTCCAAGTCAGTGGGGCCCCGTGGGTGTGAGCTCACCAGGTAAGAAGAGAAGGAATTTATCTGGGAAGAGGGTCTGAGGGGGTGGGGCCTGTCGAGGACTAGCTCCCATTTTGGTCTGAGGCCTAAGCCACGGACTCCCTAAATCTCATTCTCGCCGGGCCTCTGCCCACTTCAGGCGGCTTCCCTCTCCCTCCACCACCTTCTCCTGGACGGTTCTCTGCTGTGAGTAGGTGATGTTACCTGTGATGTTTTACCTGGCTTGAAGCATGTTAGGGGGCTTCCTTACACCGTCCGATACCAGAAAGAGCCTCCCCAACACAGGGAGTAGGGATGGAAGTGACAGCAGGGTCACAAACACAGACAGACATGGACAGAAAGGGCAGGGCTGGAAGCAAGGTGGCAGGTCTGTGTGGTTCCCAGGGACCTTGAGCAGGAGCAGGAGGAGCTTCCCGACTGGACGGTCAGGTGGGAAGTGCTCCCTGCCTCTTCACTGCGGTGACCTTGCAGGATGGACACTAAGTGGCAGCAAAACACCAAGTCACCAGACACCCCACTGGGTCCTGGCTGCCTGTTTTATTATGAAAAATATAAAAGAAAAGTGATTCTGCATATATTTCTTTTAGGGAAGAGCTACCCAAGTTCGCCTGGGCGCTCTGAAGAGAGCCGTGGGAATAAATGAAATGTCGTTTGGACGGAAGCTGCCTTTAAATTACAAGAGATGAGCAAAACAAATAAGTGAACACCCCCCCCCCCCAAAACAATTCATCATTTATGAAACACCTCTGAGAGAGAATACAATACAGTTTGGTTCTGATTCTTCAGACCTGACAAATGGATGTTGCAAGTGGGCAAGGAGACAGAGCCCGCGGCCCTTTATCCCAGGCAGGTACCGTGTGCGGGTTTCATGACGGGTGTGGGCCCTGGAGGAGGCAGTTCTACTGCTTCAGTGATGCAGGGGCTGCGGTACAGTGAGCATTTTGTAGATAATACACGGGCCCCAGGCAGATGTCAAGATGGGGCTTCTGACTGGCCAGGAGTAGCTCAGGAGGAAGAATTCACCTGCTCCTAGGGCAGAGCCTTCAGAGTGGAAGATTCAGCACTAGGCAGACGGGGCCCTGTTGCAAGCTGCATCCCAGAGGTCGGAGAAGGACAAGCGGGGGACAGGGGAGGCTTATCAAAGAGAGCTCTCGGCTAGGGCCCATCACACCTGTGTCCTGTCCCCCAAAGACCAACAGGTTCTAGGAACTTACTCAGCCCACCCCACGGCCCTGCTCCCCACACCCCCCTCATGCTCTGCTCTTGCAACAGAATTTTCTTTTTTCCTTTTTTCTTTAAAGAGAGGGAGAGAAACATTAATGTGTGGTTGCCTTTCACGCACCCCCCACTGGCGACCCAGCCTGCAGCCCAGGCATGTGCCCTGACTGGGACTGGAACCCGTGACCCTTTGGTTCGCAGGTCTGCACCCAGTCCGCTGAGCTACACCAGCCAGGGCAGGATTTTCGTTTGAGAGTGCTGTGGGAAGCCAGGCAAGTTCAGCTGAAGCTGTTACACTTGTTGAAGACCAGTCCTTCAGCTGGTTTGAAGCTGGGTGGGGGCTGTCTGACGGCAGGGAGGTGACAGAGGCCAGGGAGCAGAAGCCAGAATCCTGGCTGCGGGTGGGGCGGTGGGGAGGTCAGCCCTGTCAGATGCCTCTCCTTCTTCTCTCTCTGCAGCATCTAAGCAGCCCCAAGTGTCAAAGGCAGCTGAGAGCTGGAAGTTTACAGAATAAGAAACTCGATACTGCCATCCGCGTGTTGTTGTCGTCTTCCTCACCTTTCCCAGGCCCTGTGAGTGCAGTGAGGTGGGGGACATGGCACATGTGCCCTGTGACTTCTCTTTGGAGCCTGGGCAATGCGGTGACATTAACCCATTTGCCATCCTGGGTCAGTGGACCACTGACTCCCCACGAGTGCATTTGAGGGTTGATTTTATGATTTTACATATTGCCTGAAACCCCTCCTCCTTTGCAGAGCCTTCCTTAATTAATGAATTAGACTTGCCTGGTAATGAATTCCTCACATTCAAAGCCGATAATTCTACTTTTACATATTACCTCAGTACAATTCATTCATTTCTGTGCTTACTATGTAAAGGATTTCGTGGTAAATTTCCTGTGTATTTATGCTAGCTTTGCTCATAGTTCCTATTTTCTCTGTTTCCAGAATCACCATGCTGTGTCCCGGATGTCTATCTTCCTTAGGGCATGGAAGTGAGGGGGATGCAGGTGAGCCCCCTGCACCGGGACACTAGGGCGGCTTGACCCACGCCACAGTCCACCCACGTGCAGACTGACTGCCTCTTGCCGCCTGGAAGCAACTTGAGGAGGATGTTGCTCTCTCCATCGGGCAGGTTGTCTGGATGAGCCCTGGCTCTGCACCTGGAGGCTCAGTCGCCCAACGCTGTTGATGGCTCCTATAGCGCATGCGCGTGCGGCGCAGTTCCCCGCAGCCAGGGTTTTGGAACCCACAGACGTTGGAGAAGCTGGGTGACAGGAACCACCAGGTTACAGGAACGGGCTCACAGGAGCCAGGTATTCCCCTGGCCTAAACTACCCAGTCCTCACATGTCCACGGCAGAGGGGGAGAGAACCGACTGCTTTTCAGGTGGGACAGGGACACTGGCGGAGTGTCCTCCTTGATAGGCACCCGGGAGTCTGGAAGCCCACAGGTCTGCACGGGCGATTCACTGTTGCTCCTTTGCAGCTGCTGCCTCGGAGCCATTTATGGCCGTTGTCTCCCTCTGTCCCAGAGATTATGATGGTTTTGGGCCCAGGGTCAAACTCCATAGGCCTGGAGGCCCAGCCACCAAGGGCCTGAGTAACAGGTGAGTGTTTACTGCTCCTGGGCAGGCAGCAAAGCTCAGGGTCCCAGGGAATGGGTGGAGCTGGGCTCCAAGATCTGTACTTGTTTTTCCCTCTGGCCAGGCTCCCTGCACGTGTAACTAACCCTGTCGCTGCCTACTGAATAGTAGGGTTTTTTGCATGTGTTTGGAGCGAGAAAAAGAAGGCCTTAGAAGGCCTCGTAGGTTTTCCCAGCTCCGTATCCCAAGAGTCACTTGCTCTGGGTCCCTCCTGCCCTGCACCTTGGTCCTCCTCAGTGATGTGTCAGTCAGGGGCCATTCCTTTTTGTGACCTGGAATGAAATAAGAGTCCTGTAAGCACTTGCAAATCCAGCCCAGGAAGTCATGGCCATGTCGCTCAGTGGGTTGGCGTGTCACACTGTACACCAGAAGGTTGTGGGTTCGATAATCCATCAGGGCGCATACTTAGGTTGCAGGTGAGATCCCGGATTGAGGAGCATACGGGACACAACCAATCGATGTATCTCTGTCACATCTATATTTCTCTTCCCCTTCCTCTCGTTCTAAAATCAGTAAACATATCCTCGAGTGAGGATTTTTTTTCTAAAGTAAGATTTAAAAAACTAACCCGCAAGATAGGTGACAACATTAGGAAAAGAGAGTGACCGTATTTTCAGAAACCTTTCCGGGTGGAGTTTGTTCCCAGAGGAGGCGCCCGTTCAGGCCGCTTTGCGTGATGTTTCCGTGTCTCCCACTGGGGCAGCCCCGCCCTTGACAGCAGCTAAGCCTCCTGGAGTCCTACGGACTGGCTTTCAACGTGACTATTGAAATTTAGTCCACACGCCTCACAGTCCTTTGCCTTGATAGACCAGTGGCCGTGGCTGTGTGGTGATGGACATCTGGCCTTGTGTCCTAACTGTCATATGGTGAGCTGAGAGATTTAAATTTGTTAGAAAAAGGAAGTTCCCAGCTTCAAACCCGAAGTCCTACCAGATGGGACATGTGAATGGCTGCTGTAGAGCGGTATTTATATTCAACTTCTGAATGATGTCTCCACAAATAGGTATTTTTTGTCAATATATCTGTATTGTCTCTTTTCCATGTTCTGCTCTCCAAATTGTTGTTAGTATAAATGTATGTTATAATTTTTTTCTCAATTTCTGTTTGGTTTTCCTATCATGCTGTTGTAATAAATGTGTTAACCATTTAGGGAATTGCAGCGTTGGCTCGAGTCTGAATCAGGTGCAAACCCACACCGAGAACAGACACAGAAAGGACACTCGAACTGCTCTCCTGGGACCAGGGGCGTCTTCACTCAACCTCAGGAGCAGCGATTCCGCAGAGTGAAGTCCCACCAGAACGTCTCTGGGAGGGAACAGTCAATACAAGCTAAATGAACGCACTTTCCCCGGTGCCCTCTGAGCTCACTCTGAGCCTCGACTGCTACTCCGGTGCTCACCGAGAGAACCGAGAGACGTGCAAATAGTCCGTGAACCGATTGGGGCCACTGCGGTCTCCCCCATCACGGCAGGTGGTGTCAAGACCGGAATCAAGTGGTACAAATTCTGGACGTTTTTCCGGCCGAGAAGACACTGAGATGATCAGACAAGTGGACATCCTGGCTGCCTTCATCCTGGAGCTCAAACGCATTTCCAGGTTTTGGTGAGAATGGGAATTGGGTCCTTGAGGAAAAAAATACCTGATTTTCCAAATTAAAAGAAAATGAAAATAATAAATATGGCCTATTGTACAGCACCTGGAAGTCACGGTGCCCGTGTAGGGGGTGCAGGGCTGTGTGCACTGCCTGAGGGTGTCTTCTGTGCAGACCGATTGTGAATGTGTGTGTGAGTTGTGTCTGTGAGCCTGCGTGTCTTCCCGGGAGTTATTTTCCATTCACGCCACCCCGACAGCAGTGCCAACCTTCTGATAGGAATCGCATGACAACTGCACGCTTTCTTAAATGAACTCACACAACACACACCCCAGCTTCACCTGGACTTCTGTTTATTTTTCCAGGTCCTCAGATGGAGAAACTGAGGTGCTGATATCAGGGACACAAGCTCCCTGGTTCTTAAAGTGGAACAGCCACTACGTGGACATGGCAGTTCCAATGCTCTGAACTACACCCTGCGTGTTCACTCGGTCACGGGATCAGTATTCACTGTGCAAGGGTCAAGGACGTGGGGAGGACAAGTCTCACTCCCTGCACTTCACATGATGCCGGAAGACCATGACTCACAGGGGGTCCAAGGAGGCCAGCCAGGCGCTGGGCACAACCAGCTGTGGTGTGAGCTGTTCAAGAAGTACACGCGGCCAGGTATGCACAGCGCACCCAGGGCAGAGGACCTGGTGCCGGGGAGGGTGGAGGTTTGCGGACCATTGGGGGTTCACTCAGTAAGGTTCTGATGAAGAGGCTGGCTGGCACCTCCACGACCTTCAGAAGTGTTGTGCCCAGAAAGCCACTGAGCTCTCCGAGCTGCCCGGTGTGTCCGGAGTCCAGAGCAGAGCTGCCACCCCCACTGCAGCCGGCCCCCCAGGCCGCCTGACGCTTCAGAGACTGGGGTGTTTCTCTGGACTTCCCCCTTCCCCGCTCTCCTCCATCTTGTCCTGCATGTCCGTGGTGGGAGGGAAGGGGGTCATTGCCATTCACTGAACTTGTTTCTTCAAATCTTCCAGGGAAAGGGCTGCTCCAGACAGCCGCACCACACGCAGACGCTGTGTTGTTGGCGGCCCCTGGCACAGGCTCGGGCTGTGCCTTCTCCAGGCTGAGAAGCGTGTCGTGATGTAGTACGTGGGGTTCATCGGAAACCCGAGAGGGAAGAAAAGACGTGGGAGAACTGTCAGGGTGACCGCAATGCCAGCACATGATTAAAGGCGGCTTTGAGCGCTGGCCACGCAGAAACTGCCTGTGAGTGACCTTCATTCACGCAGTGACATTGCCTGACATTTCAGAAAGAATAAGGGGCATTTTTTTATCCTCCCCCAAGGACATGTTGTTTTTATTGCTTTAGAGAGAGAAGAAGGAGAGAGGGACATGTTAGTGTGAGAGAGAAGCATTGGTTGGTCACCTCCCGTGTGGGCGGAGACGGGAATGACTCCTCGCCCGGGGATGCATGTGCCCAAGCCCATACCAGGGTTTGAATCCGCATCCTGCCTGTGTGTCCTGCCTGGGAATCAAAGCTGCAACCTTCTGGCTGCAGGATAACAGGCCAACGGACTGAGCCCCACCGGCCAGGCCAAGGGGTGTTTTGTCCCGTGTTCAGGCCAACAGGTCCTCAATAGGATGAGGAGTCTCATAAACAGGCTGCTGTCTTGGGTGTCAGGTAGGAGTGGGTGTGGTCACCCAAAAAGCTTAGGGGTCACTGATCTGTACCCTGACTTCCCTGACTGTAATTCAGGAGCAGGACCGCCTGCCAGTGTGATCCCTTTTCCTTTTATGACAGGTGACAGAAGCATCTTCCTTAGAGCCCTGACCCAGGCCTGCGCCCTCCACCAACCTGAGGGGCCCAGGGTGTCCTTGATGAGCTCGACCTCTCTGAGTCCTGACTCAGGGAAGAGACAGGAGCCTGCAGGATGGCGGGCATGAGGGCAGAGGGGCAGTACAAAGGCAAGGTCCCGTCCCAGGGCTCGAGGCTGACATTTTGGACAGTGAAATGATGGATTCAGAAACCATCGGCGGGGGTTTCCACAGTCTCCAAAGAAGCCTGAGAACTGTGCAGGAGTCCCTGCTGCCAGGGTGCGGCCTGGCCGCCCCGTGCAGTCTTCTCACCTGCAGTTACCTGTCTGCTGTGGTCACGGTCAGGGATCGTCCCAGAGTCCCAGCAGTTAGACACGGTTCTCCCTCACCTCTGGAGAAGGACCAGGGGTGACAGCGGGGCCCGGGTCAGGGCTGGAGTTGGCTGAGATGGGGGGTCGTCATGCAGTCTGTCATCCAGGGAGCCCCAAGATAGAGGGTTACCCTCATTGTAGCTCCTTAAATCTGTGGGACTCTGGGGACTAATGAATGACAAAATCTTTCCCTTCCAACCCACAAAACTCTAGGTCCTTTAAACTTTTGCCTTCCTATGCCCTCCTTTGGTCTGAATTTTAGTAGTAGACTTACATTTCCCAAAATGACGTCAGCCACGCTGGCCCTGGTGCTGCTGTTGAGGTGGCCCCAGAGGGAGGGCGGGGTCTTTCTCAGGGCCCACGTGGATCCTCTGAGCCAGGGGACTTCATTACCGGCTGTTGTCTGGGTGTCCGTGACCTTCAGCTCGCGTGTAGGGGAGTGAGGGAAATGCTGTGGCACTCAAACCCTGCAGAGGGTCGACACTTTACAGTCCGTCAAAAAGGATGTGAGTGAAAACATCCATGAGTCAGTATAAGAGGAAAAATGCTTAGCCTCCCTCCCTAACACACGGCGAAGAAGGGTGAGGACAGTGTCACAGAGTCGCTGTGCTTTGTGCTGGAATCCAGCACCTTGGTCTCGGTCACCTGTCAATGCACGGAGTCCCCTAGGGCACCCACGTAACCTCCCCAGACACCTAAGCAACCACCCACTGCACACTGAAGAGCAAAACGCATCTTGACTCTGCTCTCTGCAGCTCTGCTTGACTAACCGAGGTCCAGCCTCCGTTATTGTGCCCCGAATAATGACGGCAGTGCTCTGCACTCTCCCTATGGAAGTTCTCAATCTCACTGTCCCTTCAGTGCACCTCCGAGGATTAGCTGGCGAGTCGCTGACCAAAGATTGGTGTCTTCATTGTGACCTGGCCTCCCACTGTCTCTCTTATCATCTCAGCTCATCTCGGGGGCTCCTCTCAGAACTCTTTCCCCCCAACAATCCAATGCACAGGACAACCACAACTTGTACAATTTAATTAAGGCCGATATTCCAATGGTAACAACATGTGCTCATGGGAAACATCAAACCCTCCCCCACGTGTGTCACTCCTTAGGAACATCCTCGGTGAGCTTCCCTGCTGTCGGTCAGGCCTCATTGGCCCAGTTCTCTCTCACCCCCGCCCAGCCCCCGTACAGGTGCCTCCCCCAGGGGCGCTCCGCTCTACCCTTAGGTTTTCCTACTACAGCGCCTGTTTGGGGGCTGGTAGCAACGAGCAGCTACGAGGCTGCAGTACAATGTTACACGGTGTTCCTTTAAACAGGAAGGACTTTGTAATTGTTTCTGGATGAAAATGAAGTTGCTCAGAGCCAAGCCCTAAGAAGTGTCCAGTCTTGCAGAGCAGAGCCCAGACCTTTGCTCTGCAGACACCCACAGCGCCCTCTGCTGGGCCCACAGCCGCAAACCCTCCCCCCCATGACCCTCCTGAGCTCCCTGAGTACCAGAACCATGAACACACGGACCCCCAGGACCTCCCTGGTCAGGGGTCCTGCAGAGGCAGGGATCTAGGAGAAGCCCAAGGCTTTTCCCAAGCCTCTCTGACCTTCAGGACTCGCTCCTCAAACTGTCTCCCCATCAGATGTCATCGGGGCTTCGTTTTAGCCTTTGTTAGTTTTGGGAAACAGTCTGACAGGCATTTGAGAAGCATTTCTTACAATCATCACATGAGCCAGCAGTTCCACCCTTAGGTAACTACCCAAAAAATTAAAACGTGAGCACACACACACACACTATAATGCAGAGAAATGTTCATGTCAGCAGTGTGCCTACTTACTGGTGAGGTGTGAGTAACCCCACGTGCCCATCCACTGGTGAGTGGACAAACACGCTCTGCTGTGTCCACATGACGGAGCACTGCAAGCCAACGAACACGGAGAGGCACAGACTCACTCCACGTCCTGTGTGCAGTCCAAAATCATTACATGAGAGAATAAAATGAAAGACACCCTTTGCACAGGACCACGTGTCATGAAACTTTATTTATGTAAAATGCACAAAACTGGTGCATTTGTAGAGATGCAAGTCAGACCACTCCTTACTAAGCCCTGGGTGCAGGGAGCATGAAGAATGGCAGTTAATACACGAATGATCTCCTATCTCTCACGTGACTCAGCTGTTAGACTCTGTCAAATACCCACATTCAGGAGAAGTGAATGTCCTTGACTTCCACCAGGTGTGAATGCAAACACCCCAGTATCATATGTGTCCCCCCTCAGGGTTTATGGGGGACATTTACAACACTGGGGTCAGCACTTCCCTGGCCTGGCTACCCTCTCCTGGGCCTCGGGAGAAGCCGACGTAAGCGGGGCCAGGGGCAGGGCAATGGACATGGAGTCCTGCTTTGGGGGAGGCGGCCACACCCGAGACTCTCCGTCTGTAATCAGTGAAGTGGGTGAGAGGCCATGAAAGAAGACGTGATGGAGGAGGGTCGGCACCTGCCCAGAGGAGACACAGGGCCACGAACGTGACTTGAATGCATGGCACCTGGAGACCAGGGAGCTCAGGTCAGTGGAGGAGGCACCGGCAGCCGTCTAAGGCAGCCCAGGTCAGGACACCCTGGCAGAGGCTGTCGAGTCACCTGCAGGCTATGGCTTTACCTAAGTAGGATTGGAAGCCAATATGAAGGACGGACGCTGCACTAGGGGACAGAAAAAAACAGGGCAGGTGCTTGGGATGAGCCATTTCCAAGAACCTGTCCACCCCTCACCAGTGCAGAGAAGAGTGCAGAGGGGAGGACCCCGAGCCAGGGATAAAGTGTCCTCACTATCGGGCTCCTCGAGCTCCCCCACACATGCTCATCTTCCCTTATTGAGTTTACGGGATTTATCTTAGTCATCTCTAAATGCCAAGTGAACGTCAAGTCCCCGTCCTCACGGAAATGTGGGCATGACACACAAATGACCTTAGGATGAGGGAGAACTGTGGCTCTTACACAAGCATGAGGCTAGTGTGTTCGTACACACAGGTAGGTCACACACACAGTCGCATTTCACTGTGCAGACTGTTTGCTCAGAATTCCTAGAGCCACAGACACCTGCTTCTTCTGAGCCTCAGGAGGGAGAACAGTCCCCAGAGACAGGCCACAAGGACCAGATTAGGGGAAGTGACCTGACACTTGGAGCTCTTCCCTGGGTGATGGGCTGGAGGCATATTGGACCCAGTGACTAGCCAAAAGGACTCAGGCCACCTACAAACATCAGTCAAGTCTTGGCTGTGCACAGGGCGACAACCAGCTCCGTTCCTGTCCATCGCCCTCTTGGAGGGGTAGTGGCCCAAAGGGCAGATTTATAACTGCTTAGGCAGGATCAGGATGAGAAGATATGAGCAACAGGTATAATTAACTTTTAATATAAGAAAATGGGAAACATCTGCACCTCTAGGAGTCCTAGGATAGGAAGTGCTGACTTAAGAAGTGACAACTTCCTATGAGGAAGGCTTGGTTCAAGGCAGAACAAGGGTGGCAGCCCCAAGCACAGTGGGCACAGGGAGGTTTCAGTCTCACTTCCCCGTGACTCTGCAGCACCGTGTAAGTTTTACTGTTGCCATCCCATGTAGCATAGTAATAGTCGGCCTCGTCCTCAGGCTGCAGCCCCGAGATGAGCAGGAGCCCCGCATTGGCCGAGGTGTCTTTGGATCCAGAGAAGCGGCTGGGGACCCCGGAGCCCTGGTGCTTGTCTGAGTCTGAGTAGAAGCTCAATAGATACCGGATAGGGCTCCCTGGATTCTGCTGGTACCAGCGTATAGCATAGCTGCCAACCCTGAAGCCACTGCTGAGGGTGCAGGTGAGTCTGGCTGATGCTCCCGGAGATGCAGAGAGGGAGGGCGGCTGAGTCAGCACAGGCTGGGAGAAGGAACCTGCAGACACAGACACTCATCGTTATTTTAAATGAGATGTAGAAAAATTGTCTTAGAATTCTGAGGCAGGTGGGAGTGATTTAGTAGCTCCCTGTGCCCCCGAGGCCTGTCCCTACCTGTGCAGTGAGAGAGGAGCACGAGGAGGAGAGGAGACCAGGCCATGGTGCACACAGCCCCTGAGCCCACAGTGGGGCTGGGCTGCCCAGGCCTCCTTTTCTCCCCACCCTCTGCCAGGGGAGGGGCTGCCCATGCAAATGTGTGTCCATCCAGGGACTGCCCAGCCCCTCCTGGTGCTGGAGCTCAACTCACACCCTAGAATGAGGGAGAGAAGGTTCCCTTTACTCCTTGAGTGATCGCTGCGGGGGAAGCACTTGCTGAGAAAACACAAGTTCCCATCTTTGGGGACCCTATAAAACCAGAGAGGTCACAGCTTTGAGGCCCTATCTGTGAGCACAGGGACCAGCCCCCAGGCCCAGGCTCCTGTTAGTGAATGGTCCTTCCTGAGCAACTGAGTAGGCTCAACAGGGCAGCCCTACAGCGCCCCCTGATGGTCACAGGGCACATATGTTTCCCTGGACCCAAACCCTCAGAGCCCAGCTGGTTTCTGCAGCTCAGCAGGTCACTGACTCTATTCACACACCCAGGGTCTGGTTCCCAGATACTGTGACTCTGACACACAGCACTGGTTACTGTAGCATCTCCCTCCCAGGAATCCCCAACTGTGGGAGAAGCAAACTTGTACCAAAATGACAAATTAATTTGGATTCACACCCAGTCAGGATGTTGCAAAAGTAAATGCACAGTGACCTTCATATCCAATGTCACAGAGGAGGGGGTTACACATCTGGTTTGAAGGGTCACAAGGGCTGCTCAGAGAATGTGCCGGGAACACACACAGGGGCACGTGCAGAGGAGGCGTCTTCAGCAAACATCTCAGTCATGTGATGCACGCACAGTTTTCACAGCCATGATGTGAGGAAGTGACGGGCAGCGGTAGTGGCTCCCGAAGGCCTCACACTTGCCAGCGGGACGTGTAGCTGACCCGTTTCAGACGGTGCCTGTGACCCGAGGTTGCGGTGTCTGTGTGCCTGTGTCACCGGTAGGGTTCTGTCTTAGGTGCCCCCGCATCTGTTTGTATCTTAACAAATCTCTACCACCTGTGTTCTCTTCCTGATGGTCTTGTTTCAGTAGCAAGATCAATGAGAGGTTGAAGTTTTCTTTTTTAATTTCGACGATTCAGTTTTTCAGTTGTTTAATTTGCATTTGGTTTGTCTTCATGACTTTATTTCCATTCTGAGTTTTTCTCTTTCCCCGTTTGAAACAAGCAGGCCTATGACTTCTCACAAATGGACGTTGGGGTTGTTCTCACAAAATACCAGTCACAGCATTTCCTCATCGGGGTCAGCTCTGTGTTAGCATTCATAGATGATTTTTTCACGCAAGTTTTGTTTTTTGTGTATTTTTTAACATGACAAAGGATGTATTTACACCGGATTCAGGACTTTTGGGAGGTTCGATTAGGAGGAGCTTAGCAGAGAGAGAGTGAGGCTTGGACTTCAGTCCTGCCTGGCACACCACGCACCCGCCCTGGGCAGGGGCTCCTCGTCCCCCAGGCTCCTCGCTGTGCTGCAGGCATCCCCACGCCTCACTCCTTCCTCTAAAGACGAGACCTCCTCACCACGAGGTCTTCCACCTGCTCCTCCTTCTGTTTAGATAATTACCTTGTGGGATCACACAGGTGCCTGAGCCCCCAGAGTGAACGTGTCCTCCTCTCAGAGAGCGGACGGACCGAGGGCACAGAGACCCCTGGGCACCCGCTATTTCAGGGTGACCAATTCCTCTCTCTGTCCTCATACTTGACTTCCCACCATGTCGTCCCAGTGCCATAAACCTCTTCAATTATCCCCTCATCACCTGCCATGGGGCCTGGGTCTACTGATGACCAGTCACAGGGGACGTCTCCAGGAAGACATTAGAATCATTCAGAAGAGAGATCTGCTTTCTTTTTGCGCCCTACTGACAGCATCCACATGAGAGGGTCTCAGCCCTTCCCACCCAGGACACAGCCAGGTCCCCACAGCCACGAACACGTGACTCCTATGCAATGTAGGGAGCTGACCTGCCCTGTGACTTATTCAGAGGAGGTGTCAGGCCGTCACAGGAACACAATATGCACTTGTGGCGTCAGTGAGTGAGAGCGGAGTGTGACTGGAGAAAAAGGTAACTGTGTACACACACACACTCACACACACACACACACAACCACAGGATTTATTAGATAAGGCATGAAGGACATCATTGTGTTCACATTCTGTACGTGAGTGGAATACGAGGCTGACACATAGCAGGGTCTGGAGAAGGTGTTGAGGACAGTGGACACTGTGGCACTGTGGACAGTGAGGGAGGCTCCCGCAGGGCCCCGGGGACGTCAGGGTCATCACACTGAACACTCTCCCTGGAACTTCAGCGCTTCTCCGACAGCCTTCGTGCCGCCGTCCACAGTGCAACGGTCACATTCAGCCGCGTCCTCGGGCTGCAGGCGGTGATGGTCAGAGAGGCCGTGCTGCCGGACCTGGGGCCGGACAACTCAGCCAGGATCCCTATCGGCCCAGAACTTCCGAGCATCACAGCTTTGGGGGCGGCACCAGGGACCTGTGGGTACCAGCCTGCAGCAGAGATTCCAACACTGTCACTGTCTCCAGTGCAGCGGAGGCTGACCTGCTGCCCTGCTCATTTTGTTTTCATTGCAGATGGAGAGTGAGCATGTCATGCCCCATTTTCTAGGTTCACAACTGGGTGCAGGGAGCATGAATGTGACAGTTAATACAACAATGATCTCCTGTCTCTCACGTGACTCAGCTGTTAGACTCTGCCAAATACCCAGATTCAGGAGAAGTGCATGTCCCTGACTTCCACCAGGTGCAAACGCAAACACCCCAGTGTCATGTGTGTCCCCCCTCAGGGTTTATGGGGGACATTTACAACACTGGGCTCAGCACTTCTCTGGCCTGGCTACCCTCTCCTGGGCCTCCTGAGAAGCCGACGTGAGCATGGCCAAGGGCAGGGGAATGGACATGGAGTCCTGCTTTGGGGGAGGCGGCTGCACCCAAGATGCTCCGTCTGTAATCAGTGAAGTGGGTGAGAGGCCATGAAAGGAGACGTGGGGGAGGAGGGTCGGCACCTGCCCAGAGGAAATGAAGGACCATGACTTGTGTGTATTGCACCTGGAGACCAGGGTGCTCAGGTCAGTGGAGGAGGCACAGGAAACTATCCAAGGCGGCCCTGGTTGGCCTCCCTGGCAGAGGCTGAGTCACCTACAGGCTATGGCTTCACCCTAAGTAGGATTGGAAGTCAGTATGAAGGATGGACCCTGCACCTGGGGACAGAGAAAAACAGGGCAGGTGCTTGGGATGAGCCATTTCCAAGAACCTGTCCACCCCTCACCAGTGCAGAGAAGAGTGCAGAGGGGAGGACCCCGAGCCAGGGATAAAGTGTCCTCACTATCGGGCTCCTCGAGCTCCCCCACACATGCTCATCTTCCTTTATTGAGTTTACGGGATTTATCTTAGTCATCTCTAAATGCCAAGTGAACATCAAGTCCCCGTCCTCACGGAAATGTGGGCATGACACACAAATGACCTTAGGATGAGGGAGAACTGTGGCTCTTACACAAGCATGAGGCTAGTGTCTAAGTGCACACAGGTAGGTCACACACACAGTCACATTTCACTGTGCAGACTGTTTGCTCAGAATTCCTAGAGCCACAGAGACCTGCTTCTTCTGAGCCTCAGGAGGGAGAACAGTCCCCAGAGACAGGCCACAAGGACCGGATTAGGGGAAGTGACCTGACACTTGGAGCTCTTCCCTGGGTGATGCACTGGAGGCATATTGGACCCAGTGATCAGCCAAAAGGACTCAGGCCGCCTACAACCCTGAGTCATGTCTCAGCTGTGCGCAGGGGGACAACCAGCTTCATTCCTGTCCATCATCCCCTTGGAGGGGTAGTGGCCCAAAGGCCAGATTTATAACTATAGGCAGGATCAGGGTGAGAAGATATGAGCAACAGGTATAATTAACTTTTAATGTAAGGAGATGGAACACATTGGCACCTCTTTGAGTCCTAGGATAGAAAGTGCTGACTTAAGAAGTGACAACACTGTCACCTATGAGAAAGGCCTGGTTCGGGGCAGGACTAGGGTGACTGCCCCAGGCAGAGAGAGCACAGCAAGGGTTATAGTCTCACTTCCCCGTGACTCTGCAGCACCGTTAAGTATTACTGCTGCCATCCCATGCAGCACAGTAATAGTCGGCCTCGGCCTCAACTTGAAGCCCCGAGATGGTCAGGAGCCCCGCATTGGCCGTGGCGTCTTTGGATCCAGAGAAGCGGCTGGGTCCCCAGAGCCCTGGTACTTGTCTGAGTCTGACTTGTAGGACAGCAGATACCGGGGAGGGCTCCCTGGCTTCTGCTGGAACCAGCGTGTATTGTAGCAACCAACCCTGAAGCCACTGCTGAGGGTGCAGGTGAGTCTGGCTGATGCTCCCGGAGACACAGAGACAGAGGACGGCTAGGTCAGCACAGGCTGGGAGAGGGAACCTGCAGAAACACAGACATCCATTATGTCTTGGAGGAAGAACTAGATAGAAGGACATTTTCACCATGTGGGGAGAAGGGGTCCAGGGAGCTGGGCAGTCAGGACATCCTGACCTGTGCAGTGAAGGAGGAGGCAGAGGAGGGAGAGTGGGGCCCAGGCCATGGTGGGGACACCCCAGAGTTCTGCTGAGGCTGACACCCAACCTGGTCTCTCTTATCCCCTGAGACACAACAGAAAGTGTATTATATGCAAATTTGTGCTATCCTCTGGCCAACCAAATCCCTCCCATGGCCCTGGGTGTCCCCCAATGTCCTGGGTCACATCTGGGAGGGTGGACCTGGGCTGGGCCTCACCTGAGGCTCCCCAGGGGCCCAAAGGGGACTCAGATGCTGGGCCCAGTGAGCACAGACGCCAGTAGCCACAGGCCTGGTGTCCCAGCTGAGAGCCCACAGGGACCACTCACCAGAAAACCTCAGAGTCCCCACTGCTCCAGACCAGGTCCATGATGTCCGTGACCAGGCAGCAGGTGAATGACTGAGACCCTGCCTCCACTCCCGCATTGTCCTTAGCCCACTCCCTGTCCAAGCGCAGAGCCAGGCCCTCCTCAGGGGCTGCCTGCTCCCTCCTTTCAGTGTGTTTTCTGTTTGGGCCCCTTCAGCCAGAACCAGCAAGACTTCACCCCACTTTATAAGGAAGCTCCGCGCAATGGCGCCTCCTGCACAAGCGCACGAAACTGAGACTCACATCAGCGGAGAACAGGGACAGTTCAGCCATACAGTCATTGCCCAGGCTGCTCAGGAAGGCATGTTTCTCACCTGCTGCGGGGCCCTCCCTACATTGGCACAGGGAACACACGCAGCACGTAAGGGGAGGTGTGTGGTGAGTGTCCTTCTGGATTTGTTCGTGTTCTCAGAGTGACGCGGGGTCTCTCCCAGGTGTACAGCACTCTGCCTTCGTGGCTTTATGAATAGAGTCCAGATCTCTGCTTTAATCAAATGACTTGGTTCTCCTTGTCTAGACTGCTCCTTGGTTTCTGAGTACCTTTGTCTTCCCTTACTATTTTATACCAATCTGGCCAGTTTGATGGTTTTTAAACATGTATGCAGATATTTTTGGAGAAGGGAACTTTATGCCCCCAGCAGACCCGCTGAATCAGAATCCACGCTCCTCAAGGCCCCAGGAGCCTCCCGTGCAGAGTGAAGCTGGAGGGGCTCCGGCCTCACACACACGAAGGCCCTGCTGGGTGTGGAGTGTTTCCCCTCCTCAGTCTCTTCTCTCCCCGGGGCTCCGTCCAGCAAACTCACGTCCTGGGTCCCCTTGCCAGCCCCTCGCACCCACACAGACGTTCCCCAGGCTTCCCGCTGAGAATGGCAGGCATCGCCCCTGACCTCACAGAACACAGATAGACGACCCGAGTATGTTGATAATGACAAGGTGGTCTCCACACAACGACACTAGCATGCAGTGGGACCGATACAATAGCCACAATTTGTATCACTTCCTACAATCAAAGTAGTAGTAGCAATTATTATATGTTTGCTTACTTTTTAAGACAGGGGAAATTCAGCTTAAATGGAAGAGTAATTGATAAAAGGTAAAGAAATAAGCACAAATTGGACAATAATGTGGGAGAAACTGAGAATGGAGGTTGTATAAGGTATGCACCTGGGGAATACGGTGACATTAATTGTTTGACGCTTTAGTTTCCTGGAGATGCCATAACAATGCACCTCCGCTCGGTGGATCCAATCCACAGAAATGTGCAATGTGTTGGACTCCAGCCCTTAGTTCTAACTCAGCGGTTACTGCTCCTCCTGGACTACACAGTAGCTGGATTCCACTTTCCTCTACATGTTTGACAGCTTCCATACCCCCTGCCCTGAAGCAGTGGTCTCCTGTGCGGGTGAGGTGACTGAGGAATAGGGCAGAGGGTGAGGAAAGCACCAGGAGGACAGGAGTCCAGGCCATGGTGGACACTTTCCAAATTCCCTGGCCTCAGGCTGGTTCTGGTCTCTGGGTGTCCCTTTATCTCCTTCTCAGCTCCCTGGGTGAAGGGTGTGTTTGGTGTGACATCATGCAAATATGAGCTCACAACATTGCAGGGGTCCAGCCTCTGCTAGTCTCCTGATGCCCGAAGGATGGATGATAAAGGTGGAAACAAATCCAACACTCTCTCTCTGAAGTGCTGGAGGACAGTCAGTACTCTTTGCTCCAACTGACTGACACTCGCAAAGAAGTTTTCTTTATTTCTATAGGGAAAGTTTTACAATCAGTGTAAGAAAGAGATGTATGTTATAAATCATTAAGGTAGAAAAAAAAACTGACACACAAAAGCAGTTACAGAGCAGTTTAAATTTCACCTATGCTAAACAAATGGTTGTTATGATAAGGAGAATTACTAATCTATCTATTAGCTAGGAACAGTCTCAATCACAAACTACAAACTTTCAGGTACTAATTAATGGCTAGACATATTTTGAAGTCTAAGTTAGTAAATTAAAGATTCTTGAGAGGTTAGTCTTTACTCAGAAGTTCAGGGAAGATGATAGCACGCAGGCCGAGGCATTCCCATCCATTAGCTGATCGGAGGGAGTAAACAGATCACTGACCTTCGGTGGCCAAGCCTTTCTCCAAGGTGCTGGGATGGTCTATCTGCATTTCTCTGAAATGTAAATCTTATTCGCATGTTTAACTTTTTACTAAAATTTTCTAGCTCAATAAAAACTTCTACCTTCTCTAAGTATCTGATCAATAAAAATCATTCCTGTCTAAGGTGATAGATAGTTAATAAATTTCAAGCTTCTAAGTGGTAATTGTTTAAAATGTTTCCTAGCAACTGTCTTTTTTCAGCGTTCAGGCAGCTTCGCTTGCTCAAAGCCTAATTCCTCTCTATACCCTTTCATGTGGGGGAAATGGCCAGGATAGTTAGGGGCCTTTGTTGTTTGCAAGTCATAAGGATTGTGCTAATTCTCAGTAGTAAAAAAAAAGCAAGCAGGCAAAGGGACAGATTTGTAGGAGGACTGCCCAATTCACTTCTGCTGTGCAGAGGTGTCTCATCCATTCCGGCTTTGCCAAGAAATGGGTGTAGGCAGCTTCCCATACAACATCATCTCTCTGGACCCTCAGTCCAGTTTGAACCCTCACTCTCAGGAGGAGTCTGTGAGCTCTGAGTCTGTCCCTTGAGAGGAAGCACCTGCTGTCACCTCTAACTCAAGCCAGTGACCATGAGGCAGGGCCATTGAATTAGAGCCATTTGAGTTTGTTTCAGGCCTTGCAGCTCTGAGAAGACCCACAGCGCCCCCTGGTGACGTCCTCAAGAGTATTCATGGTGGTGGGAACTACAGTGGGAATGATATAGGCCTTTATTTTCTGTCAATAAATACAATAAATAAGTAAATAAGTAAGTAAACAAACAAACAAAGTCTGTGGTCACTACCTAATCTTGATTCCCTGTACATCATTTTCTCTTTTACTTTCACCCACTGTATTTTTCACTTCTACAATTTCCATTTGTTTTGTTTCCATGATTCTATTTCAATTCTGAGTCTCTCCTTCCCTAATGCTTGCAGTTTCCCATCAAATGTACATTATGAATGCCGCCTAAACATATCTGTCACATAATGTCGTCTACCTCATGTCTCTGTTACTGTCAGTGGCTCCTCTTTTCTTTGAGACTTTGTGAGACACCACGTGTTTTTTTCTGGGTTCTGGACATTTGGGAAAACACATTAGGATCTGGTCCCATCTGCTCTCTTTCACCCAGTGCCCCTTGTTTAGAGAGGCACCAGGTCAGGGGGCATGTTTAGTTGCCACTGGCCCCAGCAAAGGCGGAGCCTGACTCCAAGGACAGCTCTGTGCTGCTGACACCTTCCTGGGCACAAGGAGGCAGAGACTGTCACCAGCGGGTTCCCATCAAGTGGAGTGTGAGACGAGCCCGCTGCCGGCTGAGTGAGTCCCGGGGCGGCAGTGGGGGTGGGCGCTCAGCTCCCCACTGAGCCCTTTCCTGTCACCACACCAGGGAGGGTCCAGGGCAACTCAGTCCCAACTCCCCTCCTCCCACTTCTCACTCAGTGCTGTTAATGCAGCATGGGGTCAAGGTTCATTTCTCACGGGTCCACATAGTCACCATCAGGGGGCGCACATGTACAATGCAGTGTTGGTTACAGTCAGGGACAGGGTAGTGATGGGTCACCTGGGAGAGCTGGGCAGATGTTTCCCTCCTTCCCCATGTGATGGGAGCCCTTGATGACATTAGGATGTATTGACTCTGTGACAGTGATAATTAGACTCCAGATTAAGCTGGAGCCCAGAGATGGACAAGGAGGTCATGAGCACCAACCAGGAGCCAGAGAAGATGCTGAACCCCTGAGGGTCAGTGACCTCTGTCCTAGGTCACAAGGACCAGTAGGTTCACTGCTCCCTGTGCAAGAGAAGGGATCATGGATCTGGGTTCAACAAGAGTTTCCCAGGGGCAGTGACCCAGGAACACCCTGGGGATGTCCTGCTCCTGCTGGCCCACAGCCTGGCCCACACCCTCTAGTGCTAGAAAGTTCCAATTACATCTGAGAGGGGAGGTGACACGGTCAGTGCCTGTGGGCTCAGGAAACCCACTCAAGCATCCCCTTGGTTGTGAGTGATGGCAGCTATGAGAGCATCTCATCCGTGGACCCACTTCTCCCACGTGCCTGGAGCAGGCTCAGCGTTTCCCCAGCTGCCGTGGAGCCTCCCTGACCACGTGACTGGGACAATACAGGTTGTGAATGTCCCACTGAATATGAGCATATCAGTCCCCTTGCCGTGCTCCAAGTGCATTTCACTTTGATAAAACTGTGGTGAAGAGCTTGAACAGGCCATGGTGCACACAGTCCCTGAGCGCACAGTGGGGCTGGGCTGCCCAGGCCTCCTTTTCTCCCCACCCTCTGCCAAGGGAGGGTCTGTCCATGCAAATGTGTGTCCATCCAGCGACTGCCCAGCCCCTCCCAGAGCCCTGGGAGGAAGCACCTGCTGAATCCACAGAAAGGTTATTGCTCAGGAGAATCGCCCAGGCTAGAGAGGGCACTGCTGCTGAGTCCCCATCAGGGAACACAGAGCCCAGCCTCCAGGCCCAGGCTCCTTTGAGTGAAGAACAGTCCTCACTGAGCAGCTGTGTGGGGACCACAGTGCAGTCCCACAGCGCCACCTGCTGGTTACAAGGCCCACCTGTCACCTTGGACCACAGCCCTGAGAGTTCAGCTGGTTTCTGCAGCTCAGCAGATCACTGCCTCTATCACACACCCAGGGTCTGGTTCCCACATACTGTGATTCTGATCACTGTACTGGTTACTGTAG
>PVJI01024197.1:0-22305 GCA_004026765.1 Micronycteris hirsuta
GATTTGAAATATTTCTCTCCAGCCCCTTCTTGCCTGGAAGGTCTCCTTAGAGAAATCTGCTGACAGTCTTATGGGAATTCCTTTGTAGGTAACTGTCTCCTTTGCTCTTGCTGCTTGTAAGATTCTTTCGTTATTCTTGACCTTGGGTAATGTTATTATGATGTGCCTTGGTGTGTTCCTCTTTGGGTCCCGCTTCTTTAGGGTTCTCTGAGCTTCTTGGATTTCCAGGAAGCCTATTTCCTTTGCCAGATTTGGGAAGTTCTCGTTCATTATCTGTTCAAAAATACATTCAATTTCTTGGTGTTCCTCTTGTCCTTCTGGCAGCCCTATGATCCGGATGTTGGGTCGTTTACAAATGTCTCTGAGGTTCCTGAGACCCTCCTCATTTTTTTGAATTCTTGTTTCTTCCTTCTGGTCCACCCCATTTGTTTGAGTCCCAGCTTCCTTTTTTTCCCTATTGGTTCCCTGTAAATCTTCCTCCATTATCTTTATCGTTTTGTTCATGTGTTCAACTATTTCTTCCAGTTTTGTGAGCATCCTGATTACCAGTGTTTTAAACTGGGCATCTGTTAATTTGGCTATCTCTTCGTCCGTTAGTTGTAATTTGTTCTTATCTTTCATTTTGGCCATTTGCTTTCTTTTTTATCTCTGCGCACCTGTCGGAGTCTTAGGTGTTTGTTGGTGCCTGGTAACCTGGGTCGCTTTTTTGTGACGTTGCCTCTGGGGGCAGGGCCTGGGAGGGAGCAATGGTGTCTGCCGTTCACCGCCACTCCCTATCACCCTCTGCTCCCCAGTTCCCCACTGCCTTTTCCACCAGTCTCGGCCCTGCTGGTTCCCACTGGCCTCTCCAGTTATGCCGCCGACCTGCGAGGTTCACCCGTTGCTCGGGGTAGTGTTTTGTTTAGGCGCTTCCGGGGTGAGTTCCTCCGGGCAAACTGCCTCTCACTCCGCTCCTCCACTTGGTTCTGCCCCGCTTACCAGCCTGGATGTACGTCCTCCCCAACTTCCTGGGTGATGGACTTCCCTTCAGTTCGATTCTGTCCGTTCTGGTTGTTTATTTTTCGCTATTGAGTTCGTTGTTTAAACTCTCTGGTTGTGAGCGGCAGTGCAGTGCATCCACCTACGCCACCATCTTG
This sequence comes from Micronycteris hirsuta, assembly GCA_004026765.1. Classification (NCBI taxonomy): domain Eukaryota; kingdom Metazoa; phylum Chordata; class Mammalia; order Chiroptera; family Phyllostomidae; genus Micronycteris; species Micronycteris hirsuta. The sequence goes on from PVJI01024197.1 coordinate 1,137, forward strand.
GCGTAAGTCCTCCCATAAACTTTTAATTAATGAATAGATGCATGCACCAGATAAAGAACTCAGAACTACAGCTACACTTACTGCATACATATGATGTTCCAAGAACGGTGCCAAACTCACTGAGTATATTTTCTCATTTAACCCCTCAGAACAGCCCTTAAGGTACAAACAAGAAAGTTGAAGCACAGAGCATTCATGCCCCTTCCCACAAGGTAACAATAAAAGCAAAGCTAGAATTTGGCCTCGTGACTGTATAATTGCAAAGCTCATGCTCTCTGCTCCTGTGTCACGAAACTGTTAGCTCTGTGGGTTCCATTTGACTGAAAGGAGCGTGGAGTGACCTCTAACAACTGGTTCCTTTATGGAGAGCTAAAGAGTTAAAAGCCTAAAGAAGAGTTAAGTGTGATTGTTATTCCTCATCTAGGGTTTTTTTTTTTTTCCTATAAGTGAGTTTGCAGTTGCATTGCAATATTAAGAAATTCATTTCCTTCTGAGCATTTTGAACTTCTACCACATGTTCTGCATTTAATGATGTATCAATATTCTTAATGTTTATCTTTGCAGTTTTACCTAAATGCTTGAATTGAAAAATACTACTGTACTATGGTCTCTATAAATGTTTCCTCTTTTTCCTAGGTGCACCCCCACCCCCTCACTATTCCTGTGAGACCCCTGCCTAAAGCCCCAGGGAGGTTAACACTTACTTGGTCACGGTTCACTGCTATTTCTGGCCCACTTGCTTTGCCCCATTCCCTTCACTGACTTCTGACTTCTCAAAGTTGCCTGATCTTGCTATTCTCACATTTCTTGTCTATTCTCCCCCTTAGACTTGACCCCGGGTATTGACTTCCTTCCTTCTAAACCATAATTTCAGTTCTTGGTGACACTTCCTCGGAAAAATAGTCTTGGCGGCACATCCGTTAGTAACATTTCTACCGAGCTCTTGTCCTGACCCTTCAAAGAAAAGCCAGGCAGACTCCATTCTGAAAAACAAAAACCAACTTCTACTGTTTAAGAAGGTATCATTTTGTTACAATAATAGTCTATAGTACAATAAGAAAAGAAAAACATCAAATTTGGAAGTCAATGGGAATGTCACATAATAAAGCTTTTTTAAAAGCAGTATTTTGACTTCCCTTAACATATTTGTCAAAGGATTATTAAGTATGAGACTAAGTAGTGTCGTTATGGGGAACGTACTACTTCCTGAGACAGCTCGATCCATTTTGTTATTCCACTCTTTTGGAATGCTCTTCCTTGTATTAAACAAAATTGTATATCATAGGTCTAACTTCTGAACCATGCAAGTACACAGAACAAGTCTATTTTCTCTTACAAAAGAAAAGATTCAACATGTATAGATAACTGTCTCTATGTGAAGCTAACTATTTTCATTTATTTTTCCCACTGCTTGTAGGAGCTGGTTTGGGAAGTCCATGTCCTTGTCTCTTGTCTTGTGGGGGTAGAGAGACTCTACTTTTTCAGTGTCTCTTTTGGATGAACTAACTCCCTCTAATGCCAGTGTGGCCCTGCTCAGAATTGCAGTGGGCCTGCTCTCATCTTTGTTGTAGGCACTAAGTGTGTTTGTTCACTCATAAATATGTATCAGGGCTCTTTTGGTTGCAAGTTGTATGACAGTTTAACTAAAAAATATTACCAAAAAAGAAGAATTTGTATTAGAAGTCCACCAAGTTGTACATGGATTTGACGAGGCTCTAGGAGCCCAGCACACAAAGGCCTAAATGTTTTGAATCCAACCTTTTAAAATTTTGGCTGGGATAATAGAGTAAGTAAGAGAACAGAGCATGGAATGTCCTGCTGACCCTGAACTGTCTTTTTTTTTTTCATTTGTTAAAAGATTTTCTTTGTTTATTTTTTAATATTACTTTATTGTGCCTGGCTGGTGTAGCTCAGTGGATTGAGCGCGGGCTGGGAACCAAGCGGTCCTGGTTTGATTCCCAGTTGGGGCACATGCCTGGGTTGCAGGCCAGGTCCCCAGCGAGGGTCACACATTGCTGTTTCTCTCCCTCTCTTTCTCCTTCCCCTCTCTCTAAAAATTAATAAATAAAATCCTAAGAAAAAAACGTTTAAAATTACTTTTTTGTTGTTCAATTACAGTTGTCTGCATTTTCTCCCTCCCCTCCCTCCCACCCTAGCCAAACCCAACTCCCTCCCTGGCTTCCACCCTCCCCCTTGGTTTTGTCCATGTGAACTACCTTTTCAAACTACCCCCCCCTTTGTCCCCTGACAACACCCTTTTTTTGTGGTGACCTTTACACTTCAATTGGGCGATAGCAATAACCTCAAAAGGGAGGCTGTGATCACAACAGTTCACAGCACTACTATTGCGAGTGTACTGTGGTTTTGTAGAAAGAAAGATTCTAAGCAAATTAAATGCCCCCCAACACACCAGAGTGCTTAGGCTAATTATGGTGCATCCGAATGATAAAACATAATGGGCTCTTCAAAATCACAGGTGGAGAATTGATAACAACCTAGGGAAATGTGGATGATACAACCTCAGGGAAAATTGAAGGGCAAGAAACCACAGAACCTGTGTGATTCCAATTCCATTAGACACCAAAATTTCCACATGGTAAACGAATAGAAGCTAACTAGAGATAATATCTAGACCATAGATTGTGGATGATGTGTAGTTTCCTCTGAATATCTTTCCACAATTTCTATGAGCAACATTGTTAATTTTATAAAAAATAAAATTTAGATAAAAATAAAAAATATATAAATCTGTCTATTTAATGAAATGGACATAAATTCTGATGATGAGGATAATGAGAGTCAATACATATAAAAGGCTTAAAAGAATGACCAGTCAGTTGTAGGTACTGAATAAGTTCCCTTTTCTCTTTTATTTTCTCTCTTCCGTACTGAGCCCTTATATGCAATACTCTGTCCACATAGTCTATAGAAGAGCCAAACTGACATTGAGTAGAAATTAACGTAGGTCAACAGAATCAAAATGAACAGGGAAAATAAGTAAGGTTGGTGGGTTGAAGTAGCCTCTGAGGTGACTTAAACTCTAAGTGTTGCCTGATTCTGTGATCTATTCAGTATGGTCCGATTAATGCCATGTAATTAAGGCGAAAAATTCCCAGTTAATTCACAATAGTGTATGTGTTTACCCGTTGTCAAGGCTACTTGCCATTTCTGAACATCATTTAACATGCCAACACTCTCAAAGGAGGACTTCCAACTTCACGTGTGAACTCTTCCCGTTAGGTTGTGATCAACTTCTTAGAGTCCCTCTGATCCTCACGTATAGATGTAAATTTGAGCATCAGGAAACAATCTTCAGTGTAGAGCTGAGATGAAACCAAGTTGCATTGGACATGTTTCCTCCTCAGTTCTCCTTTTATTGTTAAGTTAGAAATTCTTTGCTTGTTCATGGCCCTGTCAGAGCATTAAAAAGAAAACCCTTGGCGTTTGGTTAACAAGTCTTGTGTTCGAACCTCCTTCGCACGCCATTTTGCTTTCTTAGCTGTGTGTGTGATGCAGTGAAAGCCCACCTCACTGTACCAATTCCAAGCATTTAAGATGAAACCGAGCTACAGATTATACAAATGAAAGGAGCAAAATTAACAGCATTTTATCTAAACAAGGGCAGAGAGACAATTTGTTCTCGTTAAAGATAAATAAAGTTAAACTCTACTCAAATGACCACATGTCAAGCTAATCAGAGGAAATGCTGCTTCTACAAGGTTGCCCTGAAAAAATTATCGAAGTGACATTTTACAGAATCTAGCAGAAGTAGTTTTTTTTTAAAGCAGGCCTACATAACTTCCAGATACTTTAGCTCACCCTAAGAGCTATTTGTATTGTGTGTTCGACTGAAATAATTGAAGAGCACAATTTCAGATGTGTTCTTTCTGCCTGAGAGAATCAGGGCCATCTCTTGGGGTTCAAAGTAAACCCCAGTATGTTAAAGGGACTTTCCAAATCCCCTAGGCTGTCCTCTTGAGAGTCACCCATGACACTTATTTTTTGTTTGTTGTTTCTACACCTTCCTGTTATCTGTCAATGTGCTCGTTGTGAAACCCATTTAACTGTCATCTTTTCTTGCATATTGTAGGCAAAAGGTCTTGACAATGAATCAACTTTCTCAACATTGGCACAAGTTTAATTCAGAAATAATTTAGACTTTTATGGGGCAGTTATCAAGTAGGAAGTCTGGAACAAAGATGAACACGTATTCAGTTTTTTCGTCCCCCATTCTGTCTGTTCTTCTCTGAGGTCAGTGTTGCTTAGGGTTATAAAATGAAAACTCCACAAATCACCATCTCAGAACTGTCAGGTGCCTCATTAAATTTCATCCAGTTCTATACCAATTCTTAAGGGACCATCACTATCTCCCAAGTTACGCAAAGATTGAATAAAAACTGATCAAAAATTTATGGGATTGAAAAGTCATCTTAAATTTGATCTGCTATTACTGGAGAGAAAACTGCGCCAAGAAGCTTAGCCTATTAGGCAGTGGGGCGCTTGTGAAATGAGGAGTGACATGATTACATCTGGCAGTGACACACAAAATCGATTCCTTGATCATTGCTTACATGTTTTTTATTATTATTATTATTATTATTATTGTTATTATCATTTTATTATTGTAAAGGCACAAAGGGGATAATAAGCCAAAGCATACAGGCTTGTGGAAAACTTACATAGCTGTGGCAGAAAGTTCTCACAAGATATTCAGGCAGTCCTCTACATTTCCTAGGCTTCCTTGGAGTTAAGTAACTTGTTCTGGCTGATGGTCTCAGAGTGACATATGTCACGTCTGGACTAAGGCCAGAAAGAACTGGTGTGCCTCCTCCATCCTCTGTCCCCCTCAGTGGCAGCATTGGCGGCCATCTGCTGAGATAGTAAGTCATGACATGGATGCTGTCTGTAGCAACCACCAGAGGAGAGTTGCCCTGGAACATTGCCCAGTGCGTTTGTTGAATTATGCCTCTGATATTTCATTGTGGCCTACCTTATCCATTGCAATGACAAACAAGTACAAGAAAAGATACTCAAGTAGATGATAGTGGATAGGTCTTGACAATGAATCAACTTTCTCAACATTGGAAAAAAGGCAAATTAAAACAACGAGATGTCATTTCACCCATTATGTTTAAAAAAACAATAGAAAGTTGGAAAGTGCCAATTTATTATTATTATTAAGTTTATTGGGATGACAGTCAAGTGTACAATTCTATAATGCATCATCTGTACATTGGGTGCTCATCACCCAAATTTTCGTCTCCTTCCGAGACCCCCTTCACCCTCTTCAACTGCCCCCCACCTCCCTTCCCCTCCGGTAACCACCATACTGTTGTCTCTGAGGTGTTGTTTGATCATTTGTTGCTTTCTGTTTTATTTCCCACAAATGAGTGAAATATGGTTTTTGTCCTTTCCCATCTGACATATTTCACTCAGCACGATACTCGTAAGACCCATCCATGTTGTCGCAAATGGCAGTATTTTTTCTTAAGATTGAGTAGTATTCCGCTGTATGTATGTGGCATATCTCCTCTGTCCAGTCATCCATTGAGGGACAGTTGGGTTGTTTCCATGTCTTGGCCTCCATGAATAATGCTGCAATGAACATAGAGTACATATCTCTTTACAAATAAATGTTTTTAAAATTTTTGGGTAGATACTCAGAAGGGGGATTGTAGGTTATATAGTAATCCTATTCTTAATTTTTTTGAGGAAACTCCATACTGTTTTCATGGTGGTTGTACCAATTTCCATTCCCACCAGCAGCGTTTGAAGGTTCCTTTCACATTACCTAATTCTGATGAAGAGGCGGACAAACACAAGACTTCTTTCACTGCTGGTGGAGATGCATGAAAAACATCGGTATGGCCATTTGGGAGAGAAGTTTGGCAGTTAGTAATGAAATGAACAATGACATGATTTGTAGATTAATAATCACCACTTCTGGTCGTATACCTTATTAACAACATCACACAGGTCTACACAGGAGGTATGCTCAAAACGATCATACTGTCCCTTCTTCAAGCCCTGCTGACATGGTTTTTGTATTGATCCTTAGATTTCAGTTGGCTTACGTAATATTTGCGGTAGTAAAAAACTGGAGGTAACCTATGTGTCTGTTTCTGGTAAAACAAGTAAACTATCACAATCAATGAACTGGATACATATAAAACTTGGATAGATTTAAACATGCATCATTTGAATGATAGATTGAGAAAATTAAGCATTACTTATATAAGTTGAAAACACAAACGCACATAAACTCAGGTATGTTTTACAAAGTAACATATAGTCAAGGCTGTGGTAGGGAGGAGGAAGGAAGTGGGTGGTGCTAAAGGTAACAAGGAAAATAGAAAGAAAGAAACAAGAAAAGAACTTTGCCTAGAACAATTGAGGAGAATGTTTAATTTAGCTTTATAAACCTGAGGTAATAAAAACATTAGAAGGAAAAAAATAATTACCTGTCCACTTCGAATTTTACCTTGTGACATATCCATGTTTTTTTTTTTTTTTTTTTAAGATTTTATTTTTATTTTTTAGAGGGAGGGGAAGAGAGGGAGACAGAGAGGGAGAGAAACATCAATGTGTGGTTGCCTCTCACATGGCCCCCACCGGGGACCTGGCCCGCAACCCAGGTTGCCCCGACTGGGAATCGAACTGGTGACCCTTTGGTTCCCAGCCCGTGCTCAATCCACTGAGCCACACCAGCCAGGGCCATATTCATGTTAATAAACTGGCGAGTGTGTCCTATACCAGTGATTTTCAACCCCTGTGCCACAAGAATTTTTAAAACACGCAATACCTGACTATTTAGCCTGGGGCACTCACCTCTTTTTCCTTAGATGGTCAAATAAAAAAATGAAAACAGCTAACATAACAATAGCCACCCAGTGGTGTGAATTAATCAAAATTATACCTATTTTTTGGTCAGGTTGCCAAAAAATACATTTTTTGGTGTGCCACAGAATTTTAGTAATTAGTTTGTGTGTGCCTTGAGATAAAAAATGTTGACAATCACTGTCTTATATTATGCTTACAAAAACGCCTTTAAGTTTACATTAACCTTTGCATAACCTATCTGTGTGGGCTCTAAGTCCCTTTGTAGGGACGTATTTCCTATTATCAACATGACCTTGGTCGGAGATTCACTAAACATCAACTGAAAATTTCCTTGGGTAGCACCTAGGCAAAATAACAATCCTTTTTTTTTTTTTTTTTTTAACCTAACCATGACATGGAGAGCTAAGTTTAATTACTTCTTCAAGCTAAAAGAAAAATTCAAGGGTCAGGCCAGCATTGACAGATGTCCTCTTGCCACAATCAGCTTTTTCCCTAGTCATGTTAAAAATAAGAGTATGGTGAGTGTCTGAACAAGATCTAAATAAACATCATCAGTCTGAATATTAGTCAGATTAATTCATGTTACACCAATTATGCTTGCCACTTGGAAAATACATTTAAAGATGATTTTTCAAGTACTCACACGACATGTGCAGAGAAAGCGGTGATGGTATTAGAGGCTGAGCTGCTGATTACGAATGGGGTGAAATTTTGGCTTTGTGTGATTTGTAGAAAGAGGCAGAAAGCTGAACTGGAGGGGAAAGACAGGGTATTCTCTGGGCATTGTTCATCCTCATGGTATTTGATCCTTATACTCAGATAAAAGGGAGCTCTTAATTCTCATTCAGTTTTGTTATTATACATTGGTTCAAGGATAAGAAATGCAAATAATTAAGAAACTTTAAAAAGTATTCAATTGCAAGTGCACTCAGAAAAAGTTTCTTCCTAAAAGGTATATCTACTGAGATTTTAATCAGAGAAGATATTCATTTTAATTCTAAATATTTTTATAGTATTCAATTTCTTTAAATGTCTCCAAGGAAATTGACATGCTGTATAGATATGAGGTAGATTCTAAGAGGGGAGGATCACCAGCTGAAACTTTTACCCCCACCCCCCCAAAATCTTCCACTGAAGGGCAATTCAGTGATGGTCAGTATATTTGTAGGATAAACTGTAAGTGCATTGTCTTAGTAGATCAACTGAACATACACAAGCTAAGGATTTTATGTAGGTCTAATCTCCATGTTCCTTATTTAACATCACAAATACAGATTCTTTTGAGTAACAGTCTATCAATTCATGTCAAAGAATGAAAGCAAAACGATTGTAGACAATAAGACACATGAAGCAGAGTATTTTGACTTTATCATTTTGTCGTCTACATTCTGTTTCTAGCATAATCTTTGATCTAGACTTTTACAATGAAATAGTACTGCAGATGTTAACATTGGTGTATGAAATAATCTCTTTTTGCTAGGAAATCCAGAAATGGAACACAATCATTTAAAATCTTGTTTAGTGCCCTGACTGGGCGGCTCAGTTGGTTGGAGCATCGTCCTGTACACTAAAAGGCTGTGGGTTTGATTCCCGGTCAGGGCGTGTACCAAAGGCAACCAATTGATGTTTCTCTCTCATGTCGATGTTTCTCTTTCTCTCTCTCCCCCTTCCTCTCTCTCTAAAATCAATAAAAACATATCCTTGGATGAGGATCTTGTTTAGTAAAATAACACTTTTTTAAATGACAATTTTTTTAAAATTTATTTTTCAATTGCAGTTGACATACAATATTGTATTAGTTTCAGGTGTACAACATAATGACTAAACATTTAAATACCTTATGAAGTGATCACCTCAGTAAGTCTAGTACCCGTCTGACACCATGTAAATGACAATTTTTAAAGTTAGTGCTAGAGTGTAAAAGGGCATTTTCTGTGGGGTATAAAGTGGTATAATTATTATGTTAACTAATCCATGTGAATTGAGAGGTAATTTTTGAAAACCAATTTTATGTCTCCCAGCTATATGACCAGGAGCATATATCACTTAATTTTCTCTGAGTCACCATAGTTCACAACACCACAATGTCTAAGAGATAACTTTTTTTGTGTAGTTATGGGACCAGCATTGTACTGAGAGGTTCACATATCATACTTCAAAGCTGTGTGAGGTAGGTATGATTAACCTCTTTGAGCTTCAGTGTTTTTATCTATAAAATAGGGATAATTTAAAAAAATTTCACAACTGATAAGTGGCCAAGTCAGTAATTGACCCCAAGTCTGTTGTCCTGTACAGGCTAGGACAGTTTTAATCACACACAGCACTGCCTAGTGTTGGCTTTCTCCCTTACCCATTCATGAAGGCATCCCGACCCCATGTATTCTGTGGGCTGATAGGTGATATATTTTCTATTTTTCCATATTTGTTTGAGACAACTTCCAACATGCTAATTAGGTCAAGGACAACTAGATTTTCCATCCTGCTTCTTCCCTTTCCTTTTGATTTTCTGAAAGGAACCTAAAAACTATTCTTTTCAAAACACAAATCTGATTGTGTTATTTTATCCTAAAAATAATTTAGTGGTTTTTAAAAATATCATTTAGTGGTTTCTTTTTTTTCTTTTTTCTTTTTTTTTAGTCTTTACCCAAGAACATATTTTTTTTTCATTGCTTTTAGAGAGAGGGAGGGAGGGAGGAAGGGAAGAGAGAGACAGACAGAAATACAGATGTGAGAGAGGAACATTGATTGGTTGTCTTCACGTGCTGGCCCTGATAGGGAATAGAACCTGCAACCTGGGTATGTGCCCTGACCTGGAATCCAACCTGCCACCTTTCAGTCTACTGGACAGTGCTCCAACCAACTGAGCCACACCGGCCAGGCCATGCAATTGTTGGTTCCTGACTGCGGTCACAATAAAGATTAAAATATTTACTCAGGTTTTTAAACAGCATGACAAGATCCTTGCCACCTCCCTGGCCATACCCTACCTCACACTTTCTCCAGGCTCCAATGCTCCATTCCTCTTCCTGTTATAGGAATGCTTCCTTTTCTGAGAGAAGTTTTCCTCTACTCATTAACTTTCTCAAGACAATATTTTCTCATACAGTTGATCAATTTCCTTGGCTAGATGCTCTAAGTGAAAAGCATTGTATTGCTTCATAGCATTTAGCTCAGTTCATATGGAAATTCAAAGGACTTAAAATAGCCAAAACTCCTTTGAAAAAGAATAAAATGGGAGGATTTACCGTACCTGTTTTTAAGACTTACTATAAAGCTGCATTATCAAAACAGTGTGGTGATGGTTCCTGAGTGTGGTTCCTGGATATATGTCCAGACTAATCAGATTTACACTTTCAATATGTACCATTTATTAGATATCAATTATACCTCAATAAAGCTGTTAAAAATCATTATTGCAAAGAAGTCATGAATTTCAAATTATATTAATAATGTAAGAAAAAAGCAAACATTGTGCAATGGTAGAGCCATGTATCTGCTACTCCCAGTGCAAGCCTGTTGAAACATACAATGAGTTAAAAACAACAAGCTAAGAGAGTCAAATAAGAAGCAGCCTGGACTTCCAGTCAAGATGGCGGCATGCGTAAGCACAGCTTGCCTCCTTGCACAGCCACATCGAAATTACTACTGAACTATAGAACAACCATCAGGCAGAACCGTCAAAAAATCAAGTAGAATGGAAGTCTGACAACTATGGAACTAAAGAAACCACACCCATCCAGACTGGTAGAAATGGCAGAGATGCAGACTGGTCCCACATCCACGTGTGGTGGATAAAAATTCAGGAGGGATATTTCGGGAGTGAAGAGTCTTAGCCCCAAACCAGGCCCCTCAGCCAAGGGTTCCAGTGCCAGGAAGATAAGTCCCCATACCTTCTGGCTGCAAAATCCAGAGGGGATTGAGTTGGTGGAAGAAACTTCTGGAGTCCTCGGCAGTTCCACTTAAAGAACCCACATGTGGACTTACACAGATGCACTCCCTCTGAGTACTCACCACCAGGGTAGCAGCTTGAAAGGCACCAGTGGCATACAGGGAGGAACTGAAGTGTCTAGCATCAAGGCAAGAGCTGGGGGACAGCTTTCTTCCAGATAGAAAGGCAAGCAGAGGCCATTGTTAGTTGTCTGAGCCCTCTGCCTAGGAAGCCACAGAGCTGGCAGGCAGGTGCCATATCTGAGACTCCATCAACTTGGCCCCACCCTGGAGATCCCCTAAAGCTCGGTCTCACCCAACCTATGGGCCCACCCAAACATTAGCCATTACCATTCCATATGAATGGCTAGTCTTGGCTCATGCTTCACAACTTCCTAAATCCTATCAAACAAGCAACAGGTAAGTGGCCCTAGGCCTGGCACTAGGAGTAGTCAGCCTAGATTCACAGCTTGGCTTTGCCTGGGAATCTCCAGCTCCAGCACTAGTAGCAGCCATCTCAGATTGCTTTTATAGTTTAGGCAGGGCAGCCCCAGGCAGAACACAGGTGGGGGCTGACCTTGGCCTGCACCACCCAGGAAACCCCAGAGCCTGTGCACTCAGTAGATAGCAACAGACAACATTGGAGCACCACCACCTTGTCCCCACCCCACTGATCCTCCAAGGAGGAGAGAGGTTGGTGGTCGGTGGTCACCACCAATCCTTGCTGCTGACTGGTCTGGGTAAATCCCTCCTATTGACCTGCCAACAAAAATAAAGGCTGAACTACAAGAGGAGGGTGTATTTAGCCCACACAAAGGTGCTCCTTGAGTACCCAGCTTGGGTGATAGGGGAGGATATGCCACTGGATCCTATAGGACACCTACTACATTAGGCCATGCTACCAAGACAGGGAGTCAAAGCAGCTCTACCTAATACATAGAAACAAACACAGGGAGGCAGACAAAATAAGGAGAAAAAGAAACAGCACACATGAAAGGACAGATCAAAACTCCAGAAAAAGAACTAAACAAAATGAAGATAAGCAATATATCAGATGCAGAGTTCAAAACACTGGTTATAAGGATGCTCAAGGAACTGAGTGAGGATCTCAACAGCATAAAAAAGATCCAGTTGGAAACAAAGGATACACTAATTGAAATAACAATTTACAGGGAAACAACTGTAGAGTGGATGAAGCTGAGAATCTAGTCAATGATATGGAACATAAGGAAGCAAAAAATAAGCAATCAGAACAACAAAAAGAAAAAAGAATCTGAAAATGTGAGGATATTGTAAGCAGTCTCTGGGACAACTTCCAGTGTTCCAACACTTGCCTCATAGGGGTACCAGAAGGAGGAGAGAAAGAACAATACATTGGAAATCTAATTGAAAAAATAATGAAAGGGAACTTCCTTAACTTGATGAAGGAATAGACATGCAATTCCATGAAGCACAGAGAGTTTCAATTATGATGGTTGCAAAGAGGTCCACTCCAAGATACATCATAATTAAATTGCCAAAGGTTAAAGATAAAAAGAGAATCTTAAAAGCAGCAAGAGAAAAGAAGTTAGTTACCTACAGGGGAGTTCCCATAAGACTGTCAGCTGATTTCTCAAATGAAACTTTGCAGACTAGAAGGGATTGGCAAGAAATATTCAAAGTCATGAAAAGTGGGGACCTACAGCCAAGATTGCTCTATCCAGCAAAGCTGTCATTTATAATCGAAGGGCAGGTAAAGAGCTTCCCAGGCAAGAAAAAACTAAAGGAGTCATCATCACCAAACCATTATTATATGAAATCTTAAAGGGACTTATTTAAGAAAAAGCATATCAAAACTATGAACAGTAAAATGGCAATAAATATAAATCATCAACAATTGAATCTAAAAAAACGAACTGAGCAAACAAGGAGAATTGAGACAGCATCATGGATACAGAGAGTGTTTTGATGGCTGCCAGATGAGAGGAGGTTGTGGGGGAATGGGTGAAGAGGTGAGGGGATTAAGAAGTACAAATAGGTAGTTACAGAATAGCCATGGGGTTGTAAAGTACAGTATAGGAAATGGAGTTGCCAAAGTACTTATATGCATGACCTGTGGACATGAACAAAGGTGTGGGAATTGCCTGAGGGCATGGGGGGTCCTGGGTGGAGGGAGAAAAAGGGGGAAAAGTTGGGATAACTGTAATAGAATATTCAATAAAATACAATTTAAAAAAGCAGCCTAAAAAATTTTTTTTCTAGGAAGCTACTTGGTATATGAATTGCGCATACGATTATTCATGTCCTACATTCTGTTTATTTTGCCTTGAGATATTGACTAAAGCTTGTATGAAATTATTGCCCTTAGCAAGATATTTAAAAATGAAGCTTCCAAAACACGAGGTGAGCCCTGTGCAGTGGATGAACGAGTATCATGGCTTATTTAGCAAACTGATGATGCTCTCTCCCCGCTTTAGAGATTTCTGTGTGTGGGAGACAGCTTGTATAAGTATGTTGCCTTCTCAAACACAGATTCAAAATAAATTGAACTAGGAGCCAGACCTTGAATGATAGGTAGTGATTATTTTTAGTGACAATGACAATATTACTTGTTCCAATAACACGTAAAATAATCACTTTAAATGCAGCTTATTTCATATCTTCAAAATATATATTTTTTCCTGTATTCATAATGTATATGAGTAGACTTGCATATACATACAATTTATAAATAAGTATACACATATTGGCGGGGGTGGGGGGTGGGGAATCCAAAGCAGAAACGAGCTTCTTAGGAATATTCAAGTATTCAAGAAGCATGCAGATTGTCCAAGTGAATGCTATTGAATTCACAGAGAATTTATGTGTGTGTTTCTTGCAATTCACCCTACAGGGCTAGTTCAAGTTCGAGCTTAATAACATTGGAAGTTAATAGTCCTAAAAAATATAGCATTTGGACATGTTCTATTTTTTCTTTTATAGAAAAATTGTTGAGTTGTTGACCTACCACTATTTATACTAAACACCAAAAGACTTCAAATTGCAGAGAAAATACTGGAAACTTTTTCTAGCCCCACAGAATGGTGAGCAGCGTCCAGAATGTGGAACTGAGATTGTACCTTGATATTTCCAATTTATCTTATTGAGAGTGGTGAAAGCTCGAAAGAAGTCAGAGAACAGTAGCCTCACACCTAGGATTTACCAAAACCATCCCAAATCAAAGAAGCAACAAATTTATTGTGGAGTTTCTATTGTGATTCAGAACATATTTTGATTCGTATTAAGAAAAAATGATAATACAAAACCGTAGAGTGATTATGATTTCAATGATCTGTTAAAATATTTTTTGATACCTGTCTTTCTAGTTTGTTTTTAGATAATGAGCAGATGCTTTTGGGGTATAGAATTGTATGTCAGCTTTTTAAATTTATATACTTTACACAAATTTCACATTTTCTTAATTATCTGAAAAAGCTCACTATAAACATACTTTGGTAGCTTCATATATCATTTCATATTTTTTACTTTTTATAAAAATATATATATAAATGTGATTTTAATTTTATAACATCAAAAATATTTTTATTGAAAAATTAGAAACTCTTGCTAACCTATGAACCAGATTTCTAATTTCAAAGAGACATTCATATCATAGGGCAATGATACAGTGAGAATATTTAATGTAAGATACTTTTTGCATCTCTAGAGGTAAACTTTTTTATTGCCATTATTTTTCTTGTTACAAAATATAATATAATACATATTTTACATATAATATGGGGGAACTATCCTGTACTGGTTTCTGTTCTCCTCTCTTGTTTTAAAATTGTCATATGAGAGATGTTTACTTTTTTGGTAGTAGGTTTATTGTGGTATAAAAATATGCAATAAACTACAAGTACCTAAGGTATACAGTAAGTTTTGATGTGTGTGCTACACTCATGAGCTCATCACCACAGTCAAGATAGTGAATATACCCATCACCTGCAAAAGTCTCCTCATGCTGCCTGGTGATCCCTGTCTCACTAGCAACACCCCCCCCCCCCCCCCCCCCCCGCCGCACTGCTGCCATGTGCTCAGGCAACCACGGAGCTGCTTTCTATCACTATAGCTTAATTTACACTCTCTATAACCTCACATAAATAACATTATACAATAAGTACTATTTTTGGTTTGGCTTCTTTCATTCTGCTTAATGATTTTGAAATTCATCCATGTTTGCTGTATAGATTAATAATTCATTTCTTTTTATTGCTGAGTAGAATTTCATTGTATAATGTACCAATTTACTCATCCATTTACTCATTGATGGACTTTTGGATTGTTTCCAGTTTGGGGCTATTACAAATGTATCTGTTAAGAACATCTGTGCATAATTCTTTGTGTGCACATATGTTTTCTTTCTCCTAGGTAAATAATAGGCAAGGAATGGTTGGATCATATAGTAGGCGCAAGTCTAACTTTTTAAAACTTTATTATTTATTTTTTTCAATTACTGTTTACATTCCATATTATTTTGTGTGAGTTTCAGGTGTCAGCATAGTGGTTAGACAGTCATATACTTTATAGTATTCCCCCTGATACTTTCAGCACCCACCTGGCACTGTACGTAGTTTTTATGATATTATTAACTATATTTCCTATGCCGTAATTTATTATCTCTGTGACTATGTACATATCTAACTTTTAAAAAAATCTTCACCTGAGGATATGTTTATTGATTTTAGAGTGAGAGGAAGTGGTTGGGGGGTGAGGAGAGAGAGAGAACCATCAATGTGGGAGGGAAACATCGATGGGTTGCCTCCTGTATATGCCTGGACTGGGGATCGAACTTGCAACCTTTTGGCGCACGAGATGACACTCCAACTGACTGAACCACCTGGTCAGGGCTACATATGTAACTTAAAAAAAAATACCTCACTATTTCCAAAGTGATCCTACCATTTTACTTTCCCAATAGCTGTGTATAAAAATTAGAGTTCCTTTACATGCTTGCCAATACTTGGTATGGTCATTAATTTTTTAACCATTTAAATAAGTGTGTAGTAGTATGTAGTGGTGATTTTAATGTGCATTTTCCTAATGACTAATCATGTTGAACTTTGTTTCATTTGCTTATTTGCCATTCATATATCTTCTGTATTAAAGTGTCTGTTCAATATTTTTGCTCATTTCTATTTTTATTTATTTTTTAAGACTTTGCATATTAATGATGAGAGTATAAAAATTACGGTGATTACATATAGCCCCCTTTCTTGTATTTATACTATTTTTTAAAACTGGGTTGTTTGGTTTCTTCTTATTGAATTTTGAGAGTTCTTAATATATTCTGAATACAAATTCTTTATCAGATACAGTAGCTCCCCTTATCTACTGGGGATAAGTTGCAAGAACCCCAGGGGATGCCAGTTTCCTTGGATAGTGCTGAACACAACCCACTTCAACTCTGCCAGACTTGTGGCGGCAGTTTCTTTATTGGCAGATGTAGCTTCTCCAGTAATTTTTTTTTTTCAGTCTAAACCTATTCCTGAATCTGTGTAACCACCTCTTGCTTGCAGTAAATGGCTTGGTGTCACTGTTTCAGGGGATCCCTTGCTGAAATCTTCTTACAGGCTCAATGCTTTCTGGGTGAACACATTACTGTCCATTGGAATACATTTTCTGTTGGTGTCTTCCACCCACAGATTGAATGCTTTTTCTACTTAGCACATACTGTAACTTTTTAAAAATATTTTATTGATTATGCTATTACAGTTGTCCCATTCCCCCACCCCCCCTTCTTCCCTTCCACTCCCACCGCCCCCATTCTCTGCCCTTTAGTTTTTGTCCATAGGTCATACACATAAGTTCTTTGGCTTCTACATTTCCTATACTATTCTTAACCTCCCCCTGTCTGTTTTCTACCTACCATTTATACTAATTATACTCTGCACCTCTTCCCCCTCTCTCCCCGTATCATTCCCCTGTTGGATCCCTCCATGCCTTATATAAATCCCTTTAACATTTCATACAGTAAAGGCTGGATGATGATGAACTCCTTGAACTTGACCTTATCTGAGAAGCACTTTATCTGCCCTTCCATTCTAAATGAGAGTTTAGCTGGATAGAGTATTCTTGGATGTAGGTCCTTGCCTTTCATGACTTGGAATACTTCTCTCCAACCCCTTCTTGGCTGCAAGGTCTCTTTTGAGAAATCAGCTGACAGTCTTACGGGAATTCCTTTGTAGGTAACCGTCTCCTTTCCTCTTGCTGCTTCTAAGATTCTCTCCTTATTTTTAATCTTGGGTAATGTCATTATGATGTGTCTTGGTGTGTTGCTCTTTGGGTCCAACTTCTTTGGGACTCTCTGGGCTTCCTGAAAATCTATTTCCTTCACCAGCTTGGGGACATTCTCTTTCATTATTTGTTCAAATAAGTTTTCAATCCCTTGGTTTTCCTCTTCCCCTTCTGGCACCTCTATGACTGGGATGTTGGGACGTTTAAAGATGTCCTGGAGGTTCCTAAGCCTCTCCTCAGTTTTTTGAATTCTTGTTTCTTCATTCTTTTCTGGTTGGATGTTTTTTTCTTTCTGCTGGTCCACTCTGTTGATTTGAGTCCCAGTTTCCTTCTCATCCCTATTGGTTCCCTGCAGATTTCCCCTCATTTCCTTTATATTATCCTTCACTTTTTCAAGAAATTGCAACCATTTTTCTTCAAATGCTGTCAGCATCCAGATTACCAGTGCTTTGAACTGTGAATCTGATAGGTTGGCTATCTCTTTGTCACTTAGTTGTATTTTTTTCTGGAGCTTTGATGTGTTCTTTCATTTGGGCCATTTTTTTTTCTGGGTGCGCCTGTTACTTTAAGGGGTGGAGCCTTAGGTGTTCACCAGGGCGGGGTAACCCAAGTGGTTGAGTTGTGATGCTATCTGTGGGGGCAGGGCCTGAGAGTACAATGCCGCTTGCTCTGTTCTCCGCACTTCCCAGCTACCCCCAAGCAAGTTGGGCCCTTCTCCTCTGAGGCCAGGAGTTCCTCCCGCTGCCGCCTCAACCCCCACAGGTGTATTCAGTTGGTGGTTTGAGGCTTTATTTCCCTGCGTTGGTGGGCTGCTGGGTCTGCTCTGCTCCCCAGCTTTTCCTCCCGGTTTATCTGCGCGAGAATGAGGAACCGCCCAGTCCACCAAAATGCGAGAACAGTCAATGTGCGAACAAATTTGTCGAACAGTCCCATTTCCGGTTTCGCCTAGTGCACCTGCCGCGTTTTGGCCTGGCACGCCCGCCACGGTGCTGGTACCGCTCACAAACCGTGTCTTGCCCAGTGCTCTACACCCGGCTCCGCCCCGCTTACCGGTCTGGGTGAATGTGTCTTCTTTAACTCCTTGGTTGTCGGACTTCCACTTCGTTCAGTTTTCTGTCAGATCTGGCTGTTTTTGTTTTTTAAAATTGTTGTTTTTCCTCTTTTGGTTGTGCGAGGAGGCACAGTGTGTCTACCTACGCCTCCATCTTGGCTGGAAGTCGCACACACCGTAACTTTTGAAGTTTGAGGGGTGAATGCCAAACTGGCATGGATTTCTTTTTTTCTTTGTAATTTCATGGACAGAAGACTCATTCTTACTGCAGATATATTAGCAACCTTAGCATATGATTTTTCTCTTCCCTTATCAAGTCAAGAACTTTTGCCTTCTTACTTTGTGGCTGTTTCCTGTAAGGCTTCTCTTGGGCATATCCGAATTGCCAGCCTCACCTCTCTTGTACCGTGGGGCCATTATTGAGTAAAACAAAAGTTACTTGGACACACGCACTGCGATACTGTGATACTGTGAATCTGATAACCAAGAAGGCTACCAAGTGCCTAACTGGCAGGGATGGTCTACAGCGTGGGGATGCTGGAACGAGGGATGATTCACGTCCTGGGCGGGACACTGCAGAATGTGGCGAGATTTCATCATGCTACCGAGAACGTGCAGTTTAACATGTAGGAGTTGTTTATTTCTGGAATTTTCCATTCGGTATTTTTGGACCGTGGTGGAGTCCAGGTAACCGAAGCCGCAGAAGCTGAAAGTGTGGGTAAGAAGAGACGACTGTGTATGCCTTGCAAATGTTTTTCGTCGTCTTTTGCTTAAGAGTATTTTTTTAAAGAGGAGTATTTTTTTAAAGAGGAGTAATTTTCAATTTTTATGATGTCTGTGATGGTTAGTTTTATGTTGTTATCTGGACTGGGCAATGGGCTGCCCAGATACCTGGACAAACATCGCTCTGGGTGTGTCTGTGAGGAGGATTTGGGGAGAGGTTGACCTTTGAATCCATGGGCTGAGGAACGCAGATGGCGCTGTCGTTCCTCGAGTGGTTTTCTTCCAGAAGTTTATAATTTTTAGTCTTTATTAAGCCTCTGACCCATTTTGAGTTCATTTTTGTGTTGGTATGAGGTATGTATCAAAATTCTTTTTTTGCAAATGGATATCTAATTGTATTGCCTTTTTTTTAAACATAAATTATTTTTAGTGATTTTCTTTTTAAGATTTTATGTATTTATTTTTAGAGAGAGGAGAAGGGAGGGAGAAACAGCAATGTATGGTTGCCTCTCACATGGCCCTCTCTGGGGACCTGGCCTGCAACCCAGGCATGTGGCCCGACTGGGAATCGAACCAGGACTGCTTGGTTCCCAGCCTGCGCTCAATCCACTGAGCTACACCAGCCAGGGCCTTGTATCGCCATTTATTTAAACGATTATTTTTTCTCCACTGAATTACCTTTGTATTCTTATTGAAGATTTGTTGTTCATATATGTCTGGATCTAATTTCTGGCCACATTATACTTATATTGATCTCTTTGTTTCTCTTTATGACAACAACTTACTCTTTTGATGACTCCAGCTTTATAATAATAATATTATTCTTCCATCTTTTAAAAAAGTTGTTTTGGATATTTTAGGTCCTCTGCATTTTCCTATTAGTGTTAGAATCAGTTTGTCATTTTCTATAAGAATTTTTTACTTGGATTTTGATTTGATTTTTTGAACTTATAGATCAGTTTGGAGAGAACTGATATTTTAACGATTTTGAGTCTTCTGACTCATAAACATAGTTTATCTACTTGTTTATTTAGGGCTTCTTCAGTTTCTCTCAGCAATGTCTTATAGTATTCTGGGTTCAGGTGTTGCACATATTTTATCAGATTTATCTTTAATATTTTCATTTTTGATGCTATTTTAAATGATAGATTAAAAATTTCAGCTTCCAGTTGTTTGTTGCTGGTAAGTGGAAATATAATTGATTTTATATGTTGATCTTGTATCTTGCAACCTTTATAAATTCACTTACTAGTCTAATTGCTTCATTTCACATTCCATCACTTTTTTTTATGATCCTGTGATCTGTGAATAAAGACAGTTTCACTTCTTTCTTTCCAAGTTGGATGCCCTTTCTTTGTTTTTCTTGCCTTATTACCCTGGCTAAAGTTCTCCAGTACAAGGCTGAACAGAACTTGAGAATGTACATCCTTGCTTTTTATCCTGTTTTTAGGGGTAAAATATTGTCTTTTATCATTATGTTTGATGGTAGCCGTAAGTTTTATATAGATATCTTTCTTTATTGGGTTGCGAAGTTACCTTCTATTTGTAGTTTGCTGAGTTTTTTTGTAAAGATCAGGATTTAATGTTGGATTCTGGTATTTTCTATATTCATTCAGATGATCATGTAGAGTTTAGTTAGTGTGTTAATATGGAGATTTACATTGATTATCGAATGTTGGACAAACTATGGATTTTTGAGATTAAACTCAAGTTGCTCATGATGTATTATTGTATAATATTGGAATTATTTTGCTAAAATATTGCTTAGAATGTCTGTATTCATGATCTTGAGAGTTATTGGTCCATAGTTTTCTTTTCTTAAAATATCCTTGTTTGACTTTTGTATTATATCGGTATGATGCTAATGGGCTGGAAACTGTTTCCTCATTTTCAAATATTTGCAAGAGTTTGTGTGGCGTTGGTATTACTTCTTTGTTAAATGTTTGGTGCATGCACCAGTGAAGCTATCTAAGCCTGGATTTGGTTTGTGGGAAAGCTTTTAATATCAGATACAACTTATTTAATAAATATGGGTTATTCAGGTTATTTGGTTTTTCTTGAATGAGCTTTAGTACTTTGTGTCTTTTTAAAATGTTAATTTAATTTTTAAATTTATTATTTCACTTATCTATTTTTATGGTATTTTTTAGTACTTTGTATCTCTCAAGGAGTTTGTTCCTTTCATTTAAGTTGTTAATTTATTGACATAAATTATTTATAATATTTCCTTATTACTAGAATCTGTAGTGATCTTACTTCTCTTATTCCTGATATTAGTAATTTGCTCTCTCTTTTTGTGAAAAATCTTGGTAGAGGATTATTAATATTTTTGGTTTTCCCAAACAACCTGAGTTTGTTGATTTTCTCTCTTGT
>PVJI01024198.1:0-22302 GCA_004026765.1 Micronycteris hirsuta
TCCTCTGCTTCATCAAGCCTGCTTTTTATTCCTTCTATTGTGTTCTTTAGTTCAGATATTGTATTCTTCTTTTCCGCTTGGCCCTTTTGGATAGTTTCTATTTCCTTTTTCATGCTGACATAGTTTACAGTGAGATCATTGTAGTTTCCCTGTAGTTTCTGGAAATTCTCTGCGAGCTCATTGAGCTTCTTGAGCTTCCTGATAATCAATACTTTGAACTCAATATCTGATAGTTGACTTGCCTCTGTTTTGTTTATCATTCTTTCTGGGGTTTCTTCCTTTCCTTTCATTTGGGGGTTGCTTCTTTGTCTTCCCATTGTTTGTGAGACTCTTCTTGCTATCCTCTGTTTCTTAAATTAATCTGTAAAGTTCTCTGGAATAGCAAAGTTTTTTTGTCTCACTGTCTCTGTTTTTTGGACTGACCCCTGTCCGGGACTGACTCTGGTCTTTTCACAGCTTCAGGTTTTTATGTCTCACCTGTAGGTAAAGAAGGGAGCGGACGAGGGGGAAAGAAAGAAGAAAAAGAAAAAAAAAAGGAGTGAAGGAAGGGAGAAAGAATACTATAAGGAAAGGAAGGGAGGAAGGAGGAATAAAGTATAAAGAAGGAAAGAATGGAAGGACGAATTAAAAGAATAAATTTTTTTATCTTTTATAAATTAAAAAATAACAAAACGAAACAAAACAAAAAGTAAAAAAATAGAGAGATATGAGTAGGAGGGGACTAAGAATACTAAAGGAGAAGGAGGAAGAATGAATTAAAAAATAGTGAAGGACAGAGAGGAAGAAGGGCTAAAAAAACAAAAAACAAAACAAAAAAAGGCAAAACAAAAAAAACACATAAAAAACCTTCAGCTTTCTGATTTTAAAGCTGTCCGGCCAGGCTGTGTCCGGCTTGGAAAATATTAGTTTTGCTTTTCTTCCTTCCTGAGGTGTACTCTTCGCTGTTGTCCAGACCCCAGCCCAGTTCCTCGGTGTGCTTCTGAGTCCAAACGGTCTTTTGGTGTGCACCTGATAGGGGCAGCTCTCCCACCGCCTATTTTCTCTCCGCTGGTCTAACTAATAGGTTCTTTCCGCGCCCTTTCTGGATAGTTTGGGCCCCGCTCTGAGTCAAGAGTTTGTGCGGTCTGCAGCTCCCGTCTGCCACTCCCTTCAACGGGGTGCTTCTGCCTTATTCCCACAAAGCTGATTGGTCCTGCAGGGCAACGTGCGCTGGGGCTGGATGGCAAGGGCTTTGTCCCCAGCTGTCGGCGTGAGCTCCGCACACCTGTGCTCGCTTTTAACTCTGTCCCTGGGTTGTGCGCCAGCAAGCCCCAACCAAGGGGCCCCGGTTGTTCACTCTCCCTGGTATTTTTGAGCTGTGCACCTGTGTTCGCTCTCTTGTCTGTCCCTGGAATGTGCGCCAAAGAGCTCTGGCTGAGGGGCCCGGTTGTGCACTGTCCCTGGTCTTTTTGAACTGTGCACGATTAGTCCACAGCTTGCCAGGTGTGCACGGCCCTTAGCTTCCCCTGTTTGGTTTCGCAAGTCGCCCTTGGCCCTAGAGCCACTGATTGCAAGCTGTTCCCAATTCTTCTGGAATGAGCTCGGAAAGGCCTCCGTCCCCGAGTTCAAACAGCCTCCAATTCCTCTTGATGGAAGCGCAAGCTGCCGCAGGCCAAGGGCCAACCGTGTTCTCACTCTGGTGCTACAGGCAGACTTCCCTGGGCCTCCGATCCCGGTCGCGCACCGACCTCGGGACTGTTGGGGGCGGGGCCTCTCCAAATAGCCACGCAGCACCTCTTTTTTTCCTATTTTTCCTCTCTGAAAAAATTCTTCCTATTTACGCCTGCCAGACCAATCAAGCACCTGACCACTCACAAATCCCAAAATGGCTCCCTCCCCAAGAGTCTTGCGCGCGATCCAGCGGCTGCCGGGTCTGGGACCGAAGCCCCACCCCGCTCCCCGGGCTGGTCCCGAGGGGGACCTTTTCCTTCCGAAGCACTCTGCTTACCGTATGAATGTTCAAATTCCCCTGTAATCTTGGGCATCAATCATCATATGTGCTGGAATACTGCTGGGTTTTCGCCCCATTCCTCAGAAAATCAACCAGTGGGTAGGAGGAAGTAAACTCTGTTCCCCTATCTCGCCGCCATCTTCCCTCTCCCCATGCTGGGTAATCTTAATATTCTGTTCTCTGTCTGTTTCCCAACACCCTATCACAATCTTATATCTTCACCCATCCTTGTCACCTTTCCTCCAGTCTCAGAAAAGATGTTTCCTCTCTTCATGGCCAAATTTTCGTTTTGATGCTTGATTCTCTTCTCTTTCTTAGCCTTCCTAGAATCCTACTCTTTCCGTTAATCTTCAAACTCTTTTTCTGTCTTAGTTCTGTTCTTTAGTCTATTGACATGTTCATCTCCCTCTAGTTATCCTATCCTTCCTTTCTCATCCAGACTTCCTCTTCTTTATATTTCATTCATTCTGGAGTCCTTTATAGTCTAGCTCATTATTCCTTGGAAAATTCTTTTGCTTAAGCTATTACTAAACTCAGTAGGTAGTTTTCTATCCATATTATAGTGGATCTTTCTGTTTCATTTATTATTTATCTTTCTGGAAACTCTGTGATAACCATACTTTCTTAGATCTCCTTCAACCTAAATTTTTCACTTTTTTTTGTCTCATTCTGAATTCCTTCTTCTCTTTCCCCCCTAACTGTTGGTCTCCCTAGGAACTCTGTCTATATCACACTATTCTTACTTAGAATATTTGTTCTTGTCTCTCAGGCTCTCCTATTTCAAACTTTTTCCTTTTTCTGTATCCTTGCTTTATCCCTCTCAGAAGACAACCTTACCTCCTGTAACAGAAAATATAAGCCATGGGACAAAAACCCCTTACTCTTGCCCCCAGACTTTTCTTTATTTGCTTATTTCTTACATGTTGAAATTTCTTGTGGTTGTATTCTAGGTCCTCTTCTTCTCTATATATTCCTTTTTTTAAGATTTTATTTATTTATTTCTAGAGGGGAGGGAGAAAGAGAGGGAGAGAAACATCAATGTGTGGTTGCCTCTCACATGCTCCCCACTGGGGACCTGGCCTGCAACCCAGGCATGTGCCCTGACTGGGAATCGAACCGGCAACTCTGATTCCCAGCCCACGCTCAATCCACTGAGCTACACCAGCCAGGGCTGTTCTGTATATATTCTTGACCCTCTCACCTCTTTCTATGCTAATGCTATTTAATCTATATCAGTGTCCTTTAAGACAGCACCACTTGGTTGTCTCGCATGTACTTTAAACTCAGCTTATAAGGGAGGACCCCAAAAACCCAGAATTATCTTCCAGGGGCAGGCCCCTTGTAGCACAGGCTTCCCCTGCTAGGTTAGTGTTCTAGGAACCCATCTCTATGAGAGTACCAGATGATGGTGTT
Organism: Micronycteris hirsuta; assembly: GCA_004026765.1. Taxonomy (NCBI): domain Eukaryota; kingdom Metazoa; phylum Chordata; class Mammalia; order Chiroptera; family Phyllostomidae; genus Micronycteris; species Micronycteris hirsuta. Next base: position 3,404 of record PVJI01024198.1, read on the forward strand.
GTAAGAGTCTGTGTTTGGCCTCAGTGAATTTTTTTGAAGACTCTTTCAGTGCATTTGCCCACTTTATGATGGGTGATTTACAAGTGCACTGCCCACACTGTGCTGAGTGTTCAGCAGTTTTTGACCAAAAAGGCATGACCCCTGTGCCTCACCCTCCCTATTCATCCAATCTTGTCCTCAGTGACTTGTTTCTGTTTCCCTGGATGAAAAAAGTCCTCAAAGGGAAATATTTTGCCAGTGTGGAAGAGGCAAAACAAAAAACAGCAGAAGCACTAAAAGGCATCAAAATCAATGGGGTCAAAAACTGTTTTGAGCAGTGGAAAAACGTCTTGATAGGTGTATTTCATCAAATGGAGAGTACTTTGAAGGTGACTGAACTTTAAACATGTGAGAATAAATATGCAATTTTTATAAATAAATTCCAGGTGTTTGGGGGTCTCCCTTCATATCTGAAATTAATCAGCTGCACCCTCATCTTACTACATCACTCGTACCTGCTTTTCTCCTATGTGCCTATGTCATTAGATGGCACAACATTCTCTCAGTTACACACATAAATGTCTGGGGAATCGTTTTCAGTATCTTTCCCTCTTTCACCCCCTACATTCAATCAGTTTACAAGTCCTGGTTTCTTTTACCTCCTAAATAATTGTGAAATCCATGTAGTTCTCTCCAGTACCAATGATTCTAATCGAGGTAATCAGCATCTCTCCCTTACATTAATTACTGCAATAACTTTTTAAGTGGTCTCACTGTCTTCAGTCTAGGTCTACTACAGTCTATCAGTTTATTCTGTAATTATCAACATGAACATGTTCTTTTTAAGATGCAGATATGTATATGTTATTATAGTGATTACAACTCTGCAGGGGCTTCCCATTGCTAACCTCCTTAACGTGGCTTATCAGGCTCTTTTATGATCTAGTCCTTGACCCTGTCTCCAGTATCCTTTCATACTACTGCCCTTTTATACCCCATGCCCCTGCTGTAAAGAACTTTTTATAATTCCTAGATCTGTCTTGTTCTCTGCTGCCCTTGAACCTTTGTCTATGCTGTTTCTTCTGTCTGGAACAATTTCTTCCTTACTTTTACCCTCACCTTTACCAGATTAACTCCTATTCAGCCCTGTAGCAGGACTCAATGTTGGTGTCATTTTCTCCACAGATTACATTTATCTTTGTATCCCTAGCATTTGTCAATGCCTAGCAAGTGGTACCAGATAAACATTTTCTAAATGTTTCATAAAACATAAAATAAACAAAAAGCTGAGTTATTTGGGTTAAAATTATTCCTAAGGTCCCTGAGTATTGTTCAGTTGCCTTTCCTTCAGTCCCCTCTAGTTCTGTTACCACCTGCATTGCCCTCTGATTAGAAGAATTCAGTTTGAAAATCATTACTGAAAAATAAAATTAAAATGATCCTTAAGGTGACACATCTGCCCTCCATGATGTCTGCCTTTCTAGATTTTTTCCCCCCACTGTACAGGGTACTTCATGCTATGGCAATACTGAAGTGTATGTAGTTCCCCTGTGCCCCTCCTCACAACACACCCACATTCTTTTTCATTTCTATGTTTTATGAACATTCTGGACCTTCTGCCTAAAATGGCTCTATCATCCCTAGTTCCTTGTTTCTCCTGGCTAATTTATTCACTACTTGAAACTCAGTTTAAAAATCAACTCTCTTGGGAAGCCCTTTCTGAAACTATTCCCTACCAACCCCAGACTAGATAGGTATTGCTCTTGGGTGGCCTCATAATGTTTTGTTCATACCTCTATTTACCTAGCAGGTCATTTTAGAATCAGTTCATGTGTGTGTCACTTTCATTACACTATGAGCTCCTACAAGAGAGAATAATTTATTCATCTCTATATCCCTAGTGCCTAGCATAGTACCTCATCCATTTAAATGCTTAGTAAATGTTTATTAATGAATGAATGGATGACCACATGTGTTTCCCTGGATTTTTCTCAGCCCATTATCATTCTTTCTCTGTACATTTTTCTTGTAGAATCTTTTTCCTTTTCATGTTTCCAATAAAGTCAATAACTTTTTTAAAGAAGTGATTGAGATGGTGTTCTATCCAGGGGCCTCTGTAATCACCATATCCTGCATATTCTGTCCCAGACCTCAGCAGTACAACACCATGATGTTCCCAAGCTAGAAAAATACACAAAAGATAATGGCAAGGGATCGCAAAGTATCAATTTGTTAACTGGTATTTTGCCCCAAAAACTCAACATAAAGAATACCGGTAAACTTCAGTGAACAAAATGGTACCATCATTTTCCCATTAATCCAATTCAACACATATACCAGCACTAGAGGAGTAGGAATAGGGTGCATGTTTGTCCTTGGTACTTAGTGTCAAGCCTGCTGAACCCCACTCAGATTATTGGCCCCCAGTCAGGTATCTGTCTCACAGAGGGAGAGTAAACAAAAGAGTCAGGAAGCTGGCCTGGTCACCTCCCTTGTAAGTATGGTTATTACTTCAGAGACATGAATATAAGAGGAACAAAATGGAGCTGTCCAGACTTGGCAGGCTCTGATTCTAGAGAAGTATTACCCCCACACCTCTCCCCAAAACAACTACACACAATTTCAACTATGGTGCCTCAATTCTTTATCCCCAATTTAACTTGCCTTCTACTATTCCCTAGGTATAGAACAATTCTTATCATTAGTCTGTTCTTTATTACCCTTATAGTCTTAGTGCTGGTCTTAACGGTATGGATATGAAAGAACCTTGGGGAATCAACTTTCACCAAAGCTATAACACACCTCATGTTGAATTTTTCTTATTTAAACCTGGAACCCAGCTATAAAGACAATGTGGCATTCTCTAGGAACACAGAGATACTTGTCCAAAACCAGAATACGATACTCTGGTCATGAGACCTTCTTTCCTTTTTCATTTACATAAGATCATTATGTACATATCATGATGAGTGTTTCATTAGGTTTCTCCAATAATTATTAATTTCCTCCCCTTTTCTTTTTCTTCCCTTCAAAAAAATAATGTGGCCTGAGACATTTTAGGTTCTTACTGAAGTAAAATTTTCTGTTGACCTCATCTTCTTTCTTTCTTACAGTTTCCATTCTAGCTGAGACAGAAGAAATTAAGGCCATTTTAAAGGACAAGGGAATCACTGTGGAGACCATCGCTGAGGTGTACCCCATCAGAGTACAACCGGCTCGTATTCTAAGCCACATTTATTCCAGCCTGGGTAAGGAGATTGACCAACCTGCTGGAATCAAAGCACTAGTTGATACAAGCTGGTTTCTTTCCTTTTTATTTTATCTTGATCTTGTATTGTCTTATTAAACTGGATCTTAGAAGGAATTTAGACTCTCTGGAATCTAAGTTTCTAATGCTATATATCCTGAGAAGGCTTGATAATTTTAGGTGTGTTTTATGAACTCTTTGGCAGATAGGGCATGACTGTCACCTGGCAGTATTATATCTCTATTCCAAGTGTGTGATTAACTGACATGTTCTCCCCTTTCTAGGGACTTATATTTTCATTTTGAATGCATCCTAATTTTACATAGAGTAATAGCCGAAGAACTTGTTCTTAGGTCCTTTATACTTGGTCATGTAATGAACTAGTTGACAATATAAAGAAATTCCACTTCTTAATATAATATTTATTTTTAATTAGTATTTATTTTATTCAATTTATATATTAAACTTAGTGATGGACACATTAAATAAATTACTGCAAATTACAAGTTTACACAACTTATTACAAATTTCACATTAAACAAATGACTACATTATTAACTAAAAAAAATATGCAGAATTTCAAAACTACCATTGTGGAAGGCTGAATAATGGCTCCCAAAGATACCCAGATCATAATTCTTAGAACCTGTTAAGATTACCTTATGTGGTAAAGAGACTTCCCAGTATGATTAAATTAAGGGGCTTGAGATGAGGAGGATTACCCTGTATTATTCAGGTGAACCTTAAATGTAATCACAAGTGTCCTTATACAGGCAAGACACAGGGAAATGAGAATATGCAAGTAGATGTGACAACAGAAACAAGAGATCAGAATGATGTAGCTGTGAGCCAAAGATTTCCAAGGAATGCCTACAGCCTCTACAGGTTGGAATTGGCATGGAACAGATTCTCCCCTGGAGCTTCCAGAAGAAACCAACCCTACTGTCACCTTGATTTTATTTTACATCTGTAGACTGATTTTGAACTTCAGACCTCCAGAACTGTAAGAGAATAAATATGTGTAGTTTTAACCCACTAAGTTTGTGGTAATTTGTTGCAGCAGAAATAGGAAAGTGATACTCATTTTGGTACTTGAAAAGTGGGATTTTGCTATAACCTTTACCTGAAAGTGTGGAAGTGGCTTTAGAATTTTGGGTCACAGGATGGAAAAAGTCCAGACTGCCTTAAACAAACTGTTATAGAGGCATTGATGGGAAGGGCTCAGAAGGAAAAGAGGAACATGTTATTGGAAACTTGAAAAAAAGGATCCTTGTTATATAATGACAGAAAACTTAGCTGAATTATGTCCTACAGTTATGTGGAAAACAAAACTATAAATGCTGAACTTGGATATTTAGCTGAGGTGATTTTCAAGCAAAGTGTTGAAATCATGACCTGGTTTATGCTTGCTGCTTATAGTAAAATGCAAGAGGAAAGAGATAAATTGAGGGAAGAACAGTTAAGCAAAGCAAAACAAAACAAAACAATGCAGGACTTAATGAGTGATAAACTACATTTATTTTTCAAATATTCTTCTTCACTTCGTTCATCATTCTTTCATACGGCTCTATGGCTCGCTTATGTACCAAGCACTAGGTTAGATGCCACAAGAGGCACAGACATATAACCAAATAATTCTAGTACAATCTTATAAATGCTGTAACAATGGTATTTTGTACAAAGTACAGGAGAAACAGGATAGATTCCTTGGGAAAGTCAAGAAAGGTGTGATTTGATGAATTATCAAATGAGTGACTCCTCACAATTCTATTATTGCAACAATTTCACAATAACAGAATTGCTTTAAGCATACATCAAATGATAGCTCTAATGCCACCAAGGAGAAAGGGATATTTTTTTATCAGCTATGTTCATTTGTATGTGTTATGTAAATTAGATTCTTTTATTACACTTCAAACACTTATAATTTCATATATTTCAGTTCCATAATATCTCTTTTATTTTTTCAAGTTATAAAGTTAATCAACTTTGGGGACATAAGAAATTTATAAATATGGAACTCAAATCTTTATATAGTGCTAATTCTTTTCTAATCTGTTAGTGCACATAGGTACATTTTCATGGTTATATTTAGTGTGTACATATTAACTTATGTTCTTCTTATTTTCACTTACTTTTCATGTAAGTATTTTTGCATATTTAAAGAGCTATGTGTTATTCAATAAAATTAAGGTAATTGTTCCCTTAGTATTGAGTACTTGAATTGTTTCCAAAAATTTTATCCTTCTATGAATGCCTTCATATAGACATTCATACATATACTCCTGTTTCCTTGGAGTATATTCTGAAATTCTGGGTAAGAGTATAAACAACTTTGCAGTTCTTCTTACCTGTTGCCAGATTATACTTTAGAAAGACCAATCAATTTTTAGTGACATCAATAAATATAAAATATGCCTTTTTTATTTTTACTATTCATGCAACATTGGTTTTTTACCATTTTTGTTAGATTAATAATTTTGATATACCTAAGTTATTTTAATTTCCTTTCTTTAATACTTAGTGAAAGCATGTATTTTTTCATTTTTGCTTTACTTTTTTTGAAATTGTCTCCTATTGCTTGGAAAGCTAGAAGGATCTGTGTATTTTCATATGTATTTACCAATTTTAAGTATATTTTATGATAAGTTTTTAACAATGAGATTTATTATGTATACATGTCCTATTCTAATACTTTCTTTTAGATATTTATTTTCTTGCCTTTGTACAGATTTTTTTTAAGATTTTTATTTATTTATTTTTAGAGAGAGGAGAAGGGAGGAAGAAAGAGAGGGAGAGAAACAGCAATGTATGGTTGCCTCTCACATGGCCCTCACTAGGGACCTGGCCCGCAACCCAGGCATGTGCCCTGGCTGGGAATCGAACCGGGACCTTTTGGTTCCCAGCCCGCACTCAATCCACTGAGCTACACCAGCCAGGGCGCCTTTGTACAGATTTTTAAACCTCAAATAGAACCATTTTATCAGATATATTTTTCTTTAGGAATTGTTGAACTTATCTCATAGTTTCATTTGAATAGATATACTATTCTTGTTCTCTCCAATTTTCTTTTTTTAATCGATTTTTTAGAGAGAGAGAGGAAAGTACGGGGAGAGAGAGAAACATCAACTTGTTGTTCCACTTATTTGTGCATTCATTGGTTAATTCTTATATGTGCCCCAATCAGATGGACCCCACAATATTGGCTTATGGGGATGATGCTCTAACCAACTGAGCTACCTAGCCAGTGCTTCCAATTTTCATAAATAGTAATTTATCTGATCACTAAATGAAATGCACGTGTTGACTACAGGGAACTGGAAAATAGAGAAAAACACAAAAGGAAATGATAAAAGTCACCTATAATTCTACCATACACAGAAAGCCACTGCTTTTGCTTTGGAGCATTTGCTTCCAATAAATCTTATAAAATACAACACCCTGGCTGGTGTAGCTCAGTGAATTGAGCACAGGCTGTGAAACCAAAGGGTCGCCAGTTCGATTCCCAGTCAGGGCACATGCCTGGGTTGCAGGCCAGGTCCCCAGTGGGGCCATGTGAGAAACAACCACACATTGAAGATTTTCTCCCTTTCTCCCTCCCTCCCTTCCCTTCTATCTAAAAATAAATAAATAAAATCTTAAAAATGAATAAATAAAATACACACACACTTGTTTTTAGAAAAGTGGTATAAGAAATAACAGACTTTGTAACCTGTTTTTTGCAACATAATAATATATGATAAACCTTATTTCTTTTCCTTATTTAGCCTTCTCCAATGCTATTTTAATATCTGTATTAGCATAATGTCCTCAATTTTTTGACATATGGATGATAAACTTGTTTTCATTAATTAAATAGCCTTTCTTCTATATATTTTTCAAATTATCTACTTACATTCTTTTACCATTTTACTACTGGAAAATTTTCAGTTTCTTAATGGGTTATACAAGGTTTTTTATTTACAGGGGATGCTAATACTGTATTCCACATATTATTGCAGTATTTTGCTATTCTATTATTTCCCTTTAATTTTGTATTTAATTTTTATATATAGAATTTTTACATTTTCATGTAGTAAAATTCTCTCATTTCTGGTTTCTTTCTTTCCTATTATGCTAAGAGAGATAGACCCCAAAATGCAAGTCATTTGGATTTCATGAAAATTAAAAAGTTATGTAATGGACACCATCAATAGAGTGAAAACGCAAACCACAAAATGAGAGAAAATATTTGCAAATCATATATCTGATAAAGGGGTAATATCTGGAATATATAGAGAACTCTCACAACTCAACAAAAAAAAATTCCTAAAACTATCTATAAATTTAGTGCAACCCCTATCAACCCAATAGCATTCTTCACAGAAATAGAAAAAACAATCCTAAAATTTGTAAAGAACTGTGCAAAACCCCAAATAGACAAAGAAATCCTGAGAAAGAAGAACAAAGCTGGAGGCATAACACTTCCTAATTTCAAACTATATTACAAAGCTATGGTAATCAAAACAACATGATGCTGGCATAAAAATAGGCACATAGACAAATGGAACAGAATTGACGGTCCAAAAATATGCCCACGTATATGTTGGTCAACTAATATGTGACAAGGGAACCAAGACTACTCAATGGGGAAGAGATGATCTCTGTCAAATGGTGCTAGTAAACTGGATAGCCACATGCAAAAGAATGAAATGGGACCTGCTGTCTTTTTTTAATTACTTTATTGTTGTTCATTTACAGTTGTCTGCATTTTGCCCCCACCACATCCCCCAACCCCAGCCAAACCCACCTCCCCCGCCATGCTTCCACCCTCTCCCTTGGTTTTGTCCTTGTGTCCTTTATAGCAGTTCCTGAAAACCCTTCCCCTCATTGTCCCCTCCCCCCTCCCCTCTGGTTACTGTCGGATTGTTCTTAATTTCAGTGTCTCTGGTTATATTTTGCTTGCTTTTTTCTTTTGGGCAGATAAAATGCTTCTCAGATAAGGTCAAGTTCAAGGAGTTCATCATCACCCATCACCCAGCCTTTATTGTATGAAATGTTAAAGGGATTTATATAAGAACATAATCAGCAAAAGGGACCTGCTGTCTTATACCATTCACCAAAAAAACCTCACAATGGATTAAAGATTTAAATGTAAGGTCTGATACCATAAATCTCCTAGAAGAAAACATAAGGGAAAAGCTTCTTGATACCAGTCTTAATACTGAGTTTCAGGATGTGACACCAATAGCACAAGGAACAAAAGCAAATATCAACAACTGGTACTATTGTACATCAAACTGTGCATAATCCTGGCCACTATGCATAATGCTGTGATGAACACAGAGGTGCATATATCTTTGTGAATACATATTTTCAAGTTTTTCGAGTAGGTACCCAGGAGAGGGATTGCTGGGTCATATGGTAACTCTTTTCTTAATTTTTTGAGGAACTGTCGGACTGTTTTCCATAGTGGCTGTAGTAGGCTACATTCCCACCAGCAGTGAATGAGAATTCCCTTTTCTCGACAACCTGTCCAACACTCGTTATTACTTGTCTTGCTGATTCTATTCATTCTAATAGGTGTGAGGTGGTATCTCATTGCAGTTTTGATTTACATTTCCCTAATAGCTAGTGAGGTTGAACATCTTTTCATATATCTGTTGGCTATTTGTATGTCTTCTTACTGAGTTGTATTTCTGAAGCATAGAGATCAACATCATATTGCCTATATTTCTTCTTTAAATCATTTGGACTGTGTACCTTGCTATAAAGAATATTGCCTAAAAATAAAAACAAACATACATGTGAGTAAGTCCTAAATAGGAATTAAATATACTTATGGTAATCATAATAAACATGTGCAATATCTACAAAAAGTGTTGATCAGTAAAGTTCATACTTCAAAATGTAGTGAATGCAAATAAAATAGTCATACTCTATTCAGACTCTGTACCCTTGATTTGACACTTAATTTAAATTCATACATTCAGTAGAATACATGTGTATGCTGGTATGTAAAAATATTATGTGGCTTTAAAATAGCACCAAAATAGCATTCTTCCTTGATAATAATCAAAAGATAATAAAACAAATTTGAAATTTGTCCCAAAATAATAAAATTTCTTAAATTACAAAAATAACAGCTCCTTGTTACTAAGAGTTTACTATTTCTATGCTTCAGGTACTGTGCCAAGTACTTTATGCAATATCTCATTTAAAACTAACCACAACCCCAGGAGGTTAGTACTATTTAGAGGAAAATAAGGTACAGGTAATTTTAATAATCTTTCTAAGGTCACCCAGTTAATACATAGGATTCTAGATTGGATCCTGAACCTGAAAAATTCTTAACTACAGAGGACATGTAGGATGATGGGTGAAATCTAAATAATGTCTGTGGATTGGGTAACAGTGTTTTATCAATGTTATTTTCCTGATTTTGACACCTTTGCATTACAGTTATATAAGAGAATGTCTTTTTTAATTTTAAAAAATATTTTAAAACTAAAACATTGTTAATTTTTCAATTATAGTTGGCATTCAGTATTTTTTAAAAAATAATTAAAAAATGGTTTTCTCTGCCAAGTGAATTTTACTGTGTATAAGGTTGCACAAAATTTCCTGTCAGACACAAGAATATTGAAATATTTTAACTTATTTGGATAAAATGTGTTGTCCAATTGAATAAAATGTATCAGTACTATGTTATTGAAGGAGATCAAGATACACTCTTATTTCAGTTTTTCAGTTTAGTATGCCATACTTAAGCCGATGAGGTTTTTGTTCAGCTTTGTTGAGGCATAGTTTATATTGGAAAGTTTGATAACCAGTATATCTTTTGCACTTTTTATGGACTTTAAAGAAATTTAGTGTATGACTGTTGGTAATAGAGTTCTGTCATTCATATACTATTAGCTTTAGGTGCATTCTTGTCTCTCATGTGTAGATGATGTGGATTCTTTGTAAGACCATTGAGTTCTTTAAAAGCCCACAGTGCTTAGTATAGTCCTGTCCATGACATGAACACTATCTATGAGATTCAGAACTTAGTTCGTTCAATAAGGAAGTTTAAACTAATACAAAAAACACTTTGCTGTTGGAGTTGTGCACTAAAAATATCTTGATCATTTCTCAATTCTATCTCAGGATGCAACAGTAGAATGAAACTCAGTGGCCGACCCTACAGACACATGGGTGTCCTTGGAACTTCAAAACTCTATGACATTCGGAAAACTATCTTTACCTTCACTCCACAGGTGAGTGGAATAGCTTTAACATGTATTGAGATGAGTGGAAATAAAAGATAAACATTACAGAAATAAAGCATTTACTGGAGTTTGGACAAGTGTCAGACTTCCATAGGGCCTTCCACATATTAAGTTGCTCAATAAATACTTGTTGAGTTGGAGTGAATTGAATTTCTGGCACAGAGTTATGCCAAGTGATGACGGCTACCAAGAGTAGTCCTGAGCGTTACAGAAATAGTAGCTAGGAATTTTACAAATATTTGAGTACTTTAAAAATTGTCTTTACTTTTAGCCCTGGTTGGTGTGGTTCAGTGGATTGGGCACAGGCCAGCAAACCCAAGGGCCACCAGTTCGATTCCCACTCAGGGCACATGCCTGGGTTGTGAGCCAGGTTCTTGATAGGGGGCACACAATAGGCAACTAAACATTGATATTTCTCTCCCTCTATTTCTCCCTCCCTTCCCCTCTCTCTAAAAAGAAAGAAATAAAATCTTTTAAAAAATAGAAACTGTCTTTACTTCTAAAAGACTAAAACTCTTCTTATTTTTACTTGTATTTATCCTTTAAAAACAAAATGTAGTCTTTTTTCTTCAGCTACCAAATTATGTGTTCTCTTTAGGGGAGGGGACTTTTTTTACAAACCTAGAGATCTTTGATATCCTCTTCTAAACAAAAATGTTAGTACTGTTTTAGCCATGATCATTCACATTGTTAGCCTGATGTTTATTAGTCACATTATAATAACAAGCCTGATTATATGTGTATATGGGGAGGAGAAATTATTTTCTGAAGAGAAAGCTAAAGCTCTCCATTTGTCATCCTACTTCTGAAATAGTGCAGCTGAGGTATAGACAAAAAAAATTTTAGATCATAGATTATATTTCTTCTGATCTTGCCATTTGCTAGCCATATGACTTTGCTAATCCATTTAATGTTTCTTGGCCTCATTTTTATCTATTAAAAGAATAAAAACCCTTACTGGGTAGTTATAGAATTAAGTAAAATTATGTACTTGAAAATACTTTGTAAATTATAGCACACTGTAAAAATGTCAAAAATTATATGTACCTGCCCTGGCTGGTGTAGCTCAGTGGATTGAGCACAGGCTGCGAACCAAAGGGTGGCCGGTTCAATTCCCAGTCAGGGCATATGCCTGGGTTGCAGGCCAGGTCCCCAGTGGGGGCCACGTGAGAGGCAACTGCACATTGATGTTTCGCTCCCTCTCTCTCTCCCTCCCTTCCCTTCTGTCTAAAAATAAATAAATAAAATCTTTAGAAATATAAAAATAAATAAAAAATTAAAAACAAACAAACAAACAAACAAATTATATGGACCAATGGACCACCAGATGCTGTGGGAAGAATTAAGCATTAAATTTGGCAGTAATATTGCTTTTGTGACATCTTATATATCCTTGTGAATATGTGATTACTTTAAAATATTATTTGATACTTGTGAGAGTAAATTATTCTGAGCTGTTATTTTTATTTTCCTCAGTTTATAGACCAGCAACAGTTCTACTTGGCCCTGGACAACAAGATGATAGTGGAAATGCTTAGAACAGATCTCTTCTACCTCTGTAGCCGCTGGAGGATGACAGGCCAGCCTACCATCACCTTCCCCATCTTACACACCATGCTTGGTAAGATTGTATGTTTCCTTGGTAAGGAATGAATGTTTATTTGGAATAAGTCATGTGGTTAGTCCTTTAAAATCTTAGAGTCACAGGAGAGCTACTTCTTATCATTTATTCTTTCAGCAGTTAACTTATTAGCTCCTACTTTGTTCCAGGCACTTTTCTAAGGACTGGGGAATACATGAAGTGAATAAGGCAGATGAGGTTTCTACTCTCATGGACATTATGTTTTAGAATAAATATGTATCAAATAAACTGATACACAAGAATATTTCAGGTCGTTTGAGAGCTATAACTTAAAAAAGTAGTAGAATAACTTGGTTGGCGTCTACTTCAGATAATTGGTTTCTAGGTCAATTTGCAGGAACTTTATTAGTACAATTCATTTTAAAGAAAGTAAAACTACATTCTGCATCTGTCCTACTCCAGTGCAGCATTAAGATTTTATAGGTAAATTCCTACATATCTCTCCTTCCAAGGCTTGTCTAACAAAAGCAGTAAAATCTAGCAGGGAAAAGTGAAAAGGCTTTTGGTTTATCTTTCCTTTATTGTCGGCTTACTGACATTACTTATTTGAAACTGGATGAAAGGCTTTATTGTTCTCAGTTCCTGGAGGACTACTGCCAATACAGAAGCATTGCTAACTTTCTGTGTCTCTGTTGTTGCTTCCAAAAGACTGTTTGTACTGCCAAAGTACGTAAAATTCCTTTTCATTAGAGAAGAATCCTTTATCATAAATCATTCAAAGTTTGAACAAACTTCAGGATTTTGTTCACATCTCGTAAAGTGCTTCAGAAGCACAGGATTTGAAAGGGTAGGGTAGTCCTTCTTTTTGTCTTTCTTCTTTATTTAAGACAATTAACAAGTGCCCATTTAATAACTACTGTGTCCCCAGAATTGTCTTCAGAAAGTGTAGTCTAATTGGAAAGGTATTTTAAATGAAAAAAAAAATGCCATGAGTGAAACCTGGAGGCAGGGATGAGCTTGACTTGTGAGTGGGCAGTGAAGAGGCCAAACTCAATAGAATGGGCTTTGCATCAAGAAAGTTGGGTAAGTAAGTTGGGATCAGATTATGAAAACCTTGAAAATAAGCAGTTATTTAAAACAGATTTTCTCAGAAGTCTGAGTATAAAGTTTTTGAACTAGCTATGACATGATGATAGTGATTTTGATTTGCTGACAGTATATACTATAGTGAGGACAATCTGATATCAAGGAAACTAATTCAGGTATGAGGTGATGGGAAGATACACTGAATTGGTGGTAGTAAAAATAGATTGTGAAAGAAGGATACAAGAGTCATTTTAAGCAACACCTGCAGGTCAGGTGTTAGCTACCTAGATGCGAGATATGAATCAAAATAATGGCAAGATTTACAAACTAGGTAAACAATGATCCTATTGATAGAAGTAGAGAAATTCTATAGAAAGATGCCTCTTGTAAAGGGACATGTTCAGTTTATGGTGACAAAGAGATTTCAAGATAGAAATACCTAATACAGTCATGTGCCACATAACCACATTTCAGTCAATGACAGACCACATACCCAGTGGTGGCCCCATAAGATTACAATGAAATATTCCCTCACACCTGTCAGAATGGCCATCAATAAAGCAACAAACAACAAGTGCTGGTGAGGTTGTGGAGAAAAGGGAACCCTAGTACACTGTTGGTGGGAATGCGGATCGGTGCAGCCACTGTGGAAAACAATATGGAGATACCTCCAAAAATTAAAAATGGATCTGCCTTTTGATTCAGTGATCCCACTTCTGGGAATATATCCAAAGGAACCCAAAACACTAATTTGAAAGAACATAAGTACCCCTATGTTCACTGCAGTGTTATTTATAATCGCCAAGATATGGAAGCAGCCCAAATGTCCATCAGTAGATATATGAGTGAATATAAAAGCTGTGGTACGTTTACCTTAACGAGTTGCCTTAACAATTGCAATTGCAGTCACACTTGAAACTTGCAGTCACACTTGAAACTTGCAGTCACACTTGAAACTTGAAAGTAGGCAGTCTCAGCAAAGAAATGGAAATACTTAGCAAAAAATTGAAGATATAACAAACTAAATGAAAGTTTTAGAACTGAAAACTGTGATAACTTAAATGAAAAATTCACTGCCTAGGCTTAATAGCAGAATTAAGATGATAGAGCGAACTTGAAGATAGAACTGATAGAAATGACCAATTCTGAGCAAGAGTAAAAATAGATTGAACAAATATGAACAGAGCCTCGGGGACCTGTGGGGCCAATAACAAAAGATCTAACATTCACATTATAAGAGTCCCAGAAGGAAAAGAAAAAGAATATGGGGCTGAAAAAGTATTCTAACTAATAACAGCTGGAAAATAGGCGAAAGTAATAAAGCTAGAGATTCAAAAAGCTGTGAAAGTCCCTAACTGGTTAAACCCACAGAAACTCATGCCAAAACACATGATAATGAAACTTCTGAAAATTAAAAAAAGGATAAATCTTGAAAGCAATAATAGAGAAATGATACTTTCCCCATATGGGAAAAATGATTTGAATGAAAGCAGATTTCTCATTAAAAACCCTGAAGGACAGGGGGAAGTGGCACAACATTTTTGAAGTGCTGAAAGAAAAGAATTAAAAACTAAGAATTCTCTATCCAGCACACAAAAAAGTGTACTTTAAGAGTAAAGGGGAAAAATACATTCTAAGATGAAGGAAAACTCAATGAATTTGTCAGTGGTAGGTCTGTCCTAAAAGAATGGCTTAAAGGCAGTTCTTGAAATGAAAGGAAATAATATAAGATGCAATGTTAAAGCATCAAGAAAGAAAAAATAGTGGAAAGAGTAGAATATGGGTAAATACAGTAGATATTCTCCACTTCAGTTTTGACATTTGTAGCAAAAACTGTGACACTGTACAGTGTGGTTCTCAAAATATTTAGGGGAAGTCTTTAAGGAAATTATGTTATAAATTGATGAAGTTAAAGGACTGAAAGGGAGGTAAGGTTTCTAGACATCACTTTAACTGGTAAAATGTTGATACTAGTAGACAGTGATGTATGTATAATACCTCTTTATATATAATGTAATATCTAGAGTAACCACTAAGAAATTTAGACAAGGAGATACAGTTAAAAAAGACTATAAGTAAAAGAGAAACATACTCACAGAGAACAAACTGTTGATTTCCAGAGGAGAGGAGAGTGGAAAGACGGGTAAAGGGGAATAAAAGGTACAAATTTCCAGTGATAAGATAAGCCACAGGGATGTAGTTTACAGAACAGGGAATATAGCCAATAACGTCATAATAACTGCACAGTAACAGGAGGTGATTAACATTATAAAGTATATAAATGTGAAATCACTGTTTTGCACACTTGAAACTAATACAATATTGTGTGCCAACTTTACTTCAATATTTTTTAAATTATGACAAGTCCATACCAGGGATTATTACATAGTGATTTTAAAAATGTGTCATAAAGCCCTGACCAGTGTGGCTCAGTTAGTTGGGCATTGTCCCACAAAGCAAATGGTCACTGGTTTGACTCCTGGTCAGGACACATGCCTGGGTTGTGGGCACACGCCTACGTTGTGGGTCCAGTCCCTTGTTGGGGCACATGCAAAGGACAATTGATCGATGTTTCTCTCCCTCTCTTTCTCCCTCCCTTCCCCCCTCTCTGTAAAAATAAATAAGTAAAATCTAAAAATTTTGTCATAAAAAACACATAGATAAATCACAATGAAATTCTTGCATGCATTTTAGAAGGTAAGAAGAAAATAGAGAAATGGAAAACAAAGGAATAAACAGAAAACAATATGTCAGACTTAACCCTAACATGTCAATAACTACATTAACTGTAAATGAAAATTTAAATATGTCAATTAAAAGACTGAGATGGGTAGAGTAGGTTAAAAATGACCCATATATATATGCTGTCTCCATAAAATTCACTTCATATATAATAATAAAAGTAAACTGAAATGAAAAATGGGAAAAGATATACCATATAAAATTAATTTTTAAAAATCAGAAGTGGCTGTATCTGGTAGACTTCAGAGTAAAGAGGAACAGAGATAATGTAAACAACATTAGAAATGAAAAAGGGAATATAGCAACAGAAATGGAGGAGACTACAGAAATTATAAAAAATACCAATTATAATTTGTAAATCTAGATAAAATTGACAAATTTTCTAGAAAAGTAAATAATATAAGAATAAGCTTAATAAGGGGGAAAGATGGCGGCGGAGTAGGAGGGAGCGGGATCAGCTTCCTCCAGCCCACTGGTGGGATATCTGGCTGATTTTCTGAGGAGCGGAGCGATTGCCCAGCTTTATTCCAGGAAGATTGGCAACCAGGATTGCGCATAAAACTGAAAGATCAGCCGGTAGGGAGTCTGCTTTGGAGGGAAGGGACTCGCGGGGAACGGGGAGGTCTGCGGATCCAGTCGCAGAAGCTTCCCGGTTTGTTCCAGGATCCGTGGGAGGGAGCTGGATTGGGGTGTGAGAGTTGCCAAAGCAGGCACGTGAGTCTGTTGGGAGAGCCTTGGTCCCCAGCAGGCTGGAGGTCGGTGTGTACGTGGGGACTGGTCTGCAGAGGCCGGCGATCCTAGCAGAAGGAATTGGAGATTGAACTGAACGGGAGACCCAGGCCCAGAACTCCGGGACCAGGCGCACACCCTGCGAAGCCAGTCAGGGGCGGCTGGGGGTTGCGCCCGACCAGGCGCCCAGGCCTGCGGCTTGCAAGCCCCAAATCCAGAGACAAAAGCGGTCAACAAATACAGGGGCACGGAGCTCACTCCGGGAGGGCCTGAGACACAACCCAGCAACTGCGATTGGAGACCTGCGGTGCAGACTCCCTCCGTGGGAGAAAAACATCGAACCCCACTGAAGGGAGACACAGACCTCACAAACTCTGACTTAGGGTGGGGGTCAGAGGGCACAGAGGAGGTGCTGCGAATTCCTAGCAACTCGGCTGGAGGCAGGACGGCAGCTGAGAGTGCAGCCCAGGAAGAAAGCAGGGGAAGTCTGATATCTTCCCAGCCTGTCGCAGCCCTGACCAGACGCTGTTGAAGCCAGCCAACAGAAGTCTTTTTTTCTTTTTTTTCTTTCTTTTGTTTTCTCTTTGTTTCTTTGTTTGTTTTTCCCCACCCTTCTTCCTATCTGTCCTTCTATATTTTTTTAACTCCTTCTACCTTCCCTTCATTTGGTATTCCTAGTTTTCTCTTCTTTTTATTTCATATTTTTTATTATATTGTATTTTATGTTATTTGAGTATTATTTTTTCTTTATCTTTCTTTTTCCTTTTCTTTTGCTTTCTTTTCCTTCTTTTTCTCCCGTCCCCTCTCTTCTTTATCCACAGGTGAGACATTAAAACCTGGAATTGTGAAGAGAATAGAGTGGGACCCAGACAAGAGTCAGCCCAAAAAACAGAGACAGTGACACAAAATTAACTTCGCTGCTCCAGAGAACTTGACAAATCAATTTAAGAATCAGAGGCTAGCAAGAAGAATCCCACAAACACTGGGAAGACAAAGAAACAATCCCCAAATGAAAGGAAAGGAGGAAGCCCCAGAAAGAATGATAAATGAAACAGAGGCAAGCCAACTATCAAATATTGAGTTCAAAGCATATGTTATCAGGCAACTCAAGAAACTCGAGAAGCTTGATGAACTCACAGAAAACTACCAGAAACTACAGGGAAACTATAATGAACTCACTGCAACTATGTCAACATGAAAAAGGAAATAGAAACTATTCACAAGGGCCAAGAGGAAATGAAGAATACAATATCTGAACTGAAGAACACAATAGAAGGAATCAAAAGCAGGCTCGATGAGGCAGAGGATCGGATCAGCGAGCTGGATGACAAGGTTGAAAAAAGCACCCAAAAAGAGCAAGAACAGGAAAAGAGGCTCAGAAAGAATGAAGAGGTATTAAGGGAAATGCAGGACAACATGAAATGTAACAATATTCGTATTATAGGGATACCAGAAGGAGAGGAAGAGCAGCAAGGGATGGAAAACCTGTTCAAAAAGGTAATGATGGAAAACTTCCCTAATCTGATGAGAGAAAAAGCCACACAAATCCAGGAAATACAGAGAGTCCTATTCAAAAGGAACCCTAACAGGCCCACTTCAAGACACATCATCATTAAAATGGCAAAATTCCAAGACAAAGAGAGAATCCTAAAGGCAGCGAGGCAGAAACAGGAAGTAACATACAAGGGAACCCCAATAAGGTTAGGAGCTGACTTCTCAATGGAAACACTCCAAGCCAGAAGAGAATGGCAAGAAATATTTCAAGTAATGAGAACCAGAGGCCTGCAACCATGACTACTCTACCCAGCAAGGCTCTCAATCAAGATAGATGGCCAAGTAAGGAGCTTCCAAGACAAAAGAAGTCTAAAAGAATACACCTCCACCAAACCAGCTCTGCAAGAGATCCTGAAGGGACTGATTTAAGGAAAGGAAGGGAAAGAGAGAGAGTGAGGAACACAGGTACAAAAAAAAATGGCAGTGAATAAGTACCTATCAATAATAACCTTAAACGTAAATGGATTAAATGCTCCAATTAAAAGACATAGAATAGCGGAATGGATAAGAAAGCATGACCCACACATATGTTGCCTACAAGAGACCCACCTCAGGACAAAAGACTTACACAGACTGAAAGTGAAGGGCTGGAAACAAGTTTTCCAAGCAAACGGACAAGAAAAAAGAGCTGGGGTAGCAATACTCATATCAGACAAAATAGACTTCCAAAAAAGGGCCATCAAGAGAGATCCAGAAGGACACTTTATAATACTCAAGGGAAGAATCCACC